>JAJQKJ010000023.1:0-56017 GCA_029574335.1 Rana kukunoris | reverse complement strand
GTTGTCTGGCTCTGTCTGTGTGTCTCTGTCTGTCATTTTTTTTCCCTCAATTAGGGCTAGCGGGCTTCTTCTTTGTTCCTTTTTGGGGAAAAAAACACACAATGAGGCCTTTTTTTTTTTTTTTTTTTTATTTTGCGAACGAGGTACTTGGCAGCTATTTTATGCTATGGGGGTTAAGTGTGTACTAGAGATTGTTTTAATTTAGGGGGTTTTATGAGCTTACGCTTGGCACATCACTATTGCGGTGCCGAGGGGGGACGCGACGATCAGGACATGTCCTAGGAAGGGTGGGAGATTTTGTGTTTCCTGACATCTAACAGAGACCCCCCCGTTTTGCCTGACATCTAAGCACCCGGACGATTCGGTTTGCAGGCTCAGTGCACGATATGGCCAATTTTGCAATGTCCTGGGATGCAGATTCCCATTGCAGCATTTCCCTAAACCGCCACGCCCCTTGCCTTTCCAACATTTTCTTTGGGTGTGGTGGTTGGCAAGTGGTTAACCACTTCCCGCCCAAGGACGTCATATGACGTCCTGGACTTTCAGTGGGGATATCTGAATGATGGGTGCAGCTTCAGCCAGCGATCCTGCGCACCATAAGAACGATCATAGCAGCAGTTCCGCCGCTTGATCATTCTTATAGGCATAGGTGTGCGCACAGGGTGTGCCAGGTGTGCCCAGGGACACCCTAATTACCCTGTGCAGCACAGATTCCCCCTACTGCCTTGGCTGGCTCCCATTTTTCCCTCCGCAGTGCTGCCACAGGAGTGGGGAAGGGGCCACTAAATAAATATGTGATTTTTTTTGGCCCCTTCCCTTTGTAAATGAACATCGTGAGTGATCGCTAGTGTGCCTGGGCTTTGGGGTGCACACCCTAATGCAATAGGCTGCACACGCCTTATAGGCAGCGGAAGGGGACGCTCCCGCCGCCATCCGGTGCTTCTCCGGGCTCTCCCTTCCCATCGGAGACCCGGAGAAACGATCCGCCGGCGTCGGATGGAAAGCATAGAGTAGACTGGTGGCCAGATGGTAACCAGTCATCTCTATGATCGTCGGAGGCCCGGGCGCGATGTTATGACGTCATGCCCGGGTACCGGAATGTAAACCCAGCCGCAATCGCGACTGAAAGCATGCGATCCGTGAATTTAATGCTTTCCAGCCTGGAGAAGAGATGTGATGTCTTATTGACCCCACATCTCTCCATAAAGAGGACCTGTCACACACATTTCCTATTACAAGGGATGTTTACATTCCTTGTAATAGGAAAAAAGTGATCGATTATTTTTTTTATTTTTTTTTTTAACGCCCCTATCCCTGGTAGCTTGCGCTCAGAAGCGAACACACACATAAGTCACGCCCACACATGTAAACGCCGTTCAAAACACACATGTGAGGTATCGCCGCGTGCGTTGGAGCCCCAGCAACAATTCTAGCACTAGACCTCCTCCTGTAACTCTAAATTTGTAACTTGTAAAAAATAAAATAAGCAACGCCTATGGAGATTTTTAAGTACTAAAGTTTGGCGCCATTCCATGAGTGTTCGCAATTTTAAAGCGTGACATGTTGGGTATCTCTTTACTCGGCGTAACTTCATCTTTCACATTATAAAAAAAAAAATAATGGGCTAACTTTACTGTTTTGTTATTAATTCATGAAACCGTCCCCCACACCCCCCCAAAATAAAAGGCGTTTTAAAAAATTTTGCGCAAATACCGTGCGAGATAAAAAGTTGCAATGACCGGCATGTTATTCCCTAGGGTGTCTGCTAAAAAAAACTATATAATGTCTGAGTAATTTTTTAGCAAAAAAAATTATGATTTTTTTGCATGTAGGAGAGAAAAAAATACACCCCCCCTTCTTCTTTTTTTTATTTTTTATTCTGCACTGACTGTCTTTGAAATTGCCCCAACCCCTGTTCAAATCCAATCCGGGGACAGACTCAATCCGGGGACCGTGTCCTCAATCCGGGGACTGTCCCCGGAAACCGGGGATGTCTGGTCACCCCACCTTATGCTGAACTGCCCAGTTTATTGCATTTCCTCTGGCAGGGGGAGATTCATCACCTTGAACCTGGGTGAGGGGGGCCTCTGTTTCTCTGGCTATCCTTTTCTTCCACTCACACCATTTTTTTTTATTTACTTGGCTCCCCTGAGATCAGCTGGTGGGGTTCTCTGCTAGATTACCCTCCAGGACCCCTCCTCTGCACACAAAAGAGGAGGCTTTGTTCCCTTTATCCTTCTGTGCCCGGTGAAGGCAGTGCACCCCCTTGACCCCCCTTGACGGGTACCAGCACAGGCAGCCTCGCGATTGGTTGCCAGAGGTAACAGCATATCATTACCTTTTACTGACTGGTTGCTAGAGGTTACAGCACACATTACGGCTCACTGATTAGTTGCTAGAGGTTACAGAACATAATTTCTTCTTGTTTGGTTGCTAGAGATTACTGTACAGTAATACTGCTCACTGGTTGCTAGAGGTTACAGCACATCATCTCTTCACTGCAGAGGGGCATGATATACATATGAATGCCGCCTTTATTTGCATATCCATGCCGCTGGCCTGGGTTATTTTACATATGAATGGCCCCCGCTATTTACATATGAATGGCCCCGCTATTTACATATGAATGGCCCCGCTATTTACATATAAATGACCCCGCTATTTACATATGAATGATCCCCGCTATTTACATATGCATAGGGGTGCAACGGATCACGGTTGATCCGTGATCCGAACGGGTCACCCCCATCGGATCGCTATGCGATCCGCAGACTACCGCCGCGGGCATAGCATTAGGAAAGGCAGCGGCTTCGGCCTAGCTCCGGAGCCGCGGCCATCTTGGTACACCCGGCGGCGGCCCCTCCTCTCTGTTTACACCCACAGAGGAGGAGGAGGAGACCGCGCTCAAGGGACACACACGCCGCTATCTGATCTGAGGTCTGCACAGGGGGGGGGGGGGGGGGCTCACTGTTTGCCTGTACTACGGAGGGGAGGGGGGAGGTCACTGTGTGCCTGTACTATGGTGGGAAGGGGGTCACTGTGTGCCTGTACTATGGTGGGAAGGGGGGTCACTGTGTGCCTGTACTACTTGGGGGGGGGGAAGGTCACTGTGTGCCTGTACCACTTGGGGGGGGGGGGGGGGGGAGGGGTCACTTATTATTTTTTTTTTTTTTTGCTGATCCGAAAAATGATCCGATCCGTGACTGCCGATCCGAGGAACGATCCAAACCGCGAGTTTTTTGATCCGTTGCACCCCTACATATGAATGATCCCCGCTATTTACATATGAATGGTCCCGTTATTTACATATGAATGGTCCCGTTATTTACATGTGATCCCGTTATTTACATATGAGTGATCCCGTTATTTACATATGAGTGTTCCCGTTATTTACATACGAATGATCCCGTTATTTACATACGAATGATCCCGTTATTTACATACGAATGATCCCGTTATTTACATACGAATGATCCCGTTATTTACATACAAATGATCCCGTTATTTACATACAAATGATCCCGTTATTTACATACAAATGATCCCGTTATTTACATACAAATGATCCCGTTATTTACATACAAATGATCCCGTTATTTACATACAAATGATCCCGTTATTTACATACAAATGATCCCGTTATTTACATACAAATGATCCCGTTATTTACATACAAATGATCCCGTTATTTACATACAAATGATCCCGTTATTTACATACAAATGATCCCGTTATTTACATACAAATGATCCCGTTCTTTACATGTGAATAACCGTCATTTATATGTAAACACAGGGGGCTAGATTCTCGTACAGCGGCGTAAGTACGAGCGAGGCGTAGCGTATGCTATTTACGCTACGCCGCCACAACTCTGGACGCAAGTGCCGTTTCTCAAGACTTGCGTCCTACAGAGCGTACTTACGGCTACCGTAAGCAGTAAGAGGATCGGCGGTAATGCGGGTGGTATTGTTGATGAGTGAGGAAGAATGTTTTATGTAAAAGAAACGTGACCCCACGTTTTTGACGTTGTTGTTGTTTTTTTTTTTTTACTGCGCATGCGCCATCCGTGGAGGCATCCCAGTGCGCATGCTCCAAATTACGCCGCAAATACATTGGTTTCGTGGTGAACGTAACTTACGCCAATCCCTATTAGCGAAACGACTTACGGAAAATACAACGCTGTCCGGACGTGCATAGTTATCATTGCGAATGCTTCACCTACGCAAAGTTACCCCTCATATAGCAGGGGTAACTTTACGCTTACGCCGTAAAATACGACGACTGGGCGCAATTACGTTCGGGAATCGGCGTATCTAGCTAATTTGCATATTTGACGCGGCTAATCGACAGAAGCGGCCAGCGTATAATTGCACACAATTATACGCCGGCGTAGGCTAGTTACATCGGCGGAAGAAGCCTATTTTTTAAACGTATCTGCCTTTGAGAATCGGCGTAAACATACGCCGGCGCAGATTTTAATTCAAATCTGCGCCGGCGTATGTTTACGCGGATTTTGAAAGGCAGATACGTTAAACTACGTAACTAGCCTACGCCGCTGTATAATTGTGTGCAATTATACGCTGGCCGCTAGGGGCGCTTCCGTCAGCTTAGAGAATCTGGCCCAGGGTCTGCAGGTGAGTCATCTGTACACAATAGGGCAGAGCTTGGCAGCATTGGTAGCAGCACTTTACACTGAGATATCAGGACACGGCACAGGACTAAAACTTCAAGGGAATTTATACTGGGATAGTTGGCAAGTACGAGGCAGCTGCTTTGGGCCCCACAAACCATGACAAGGCCCGAGGCAGCTGCTCCTTTTGCCCTGCCTTAAAGCTGGCCCTGTGTAGTAGCTGTGTATTGGTTTGTTGTTTAACCAGATGATGCATGGGCATTAATCCCAGTAAAGGTGAAGCCATTTCCAGAGGCTCTATTTCCAAGCCTCATTTTCGGCAAAGGGGAAGAGCTGGCTGGTGCCTGTTCCTTCTAGCAATGGCTGTCGGGAGGCTATAAATTTGAAGAGCTAAACCTACATGTTGGATTCTTCAATGCCCTTCCACTGGTCTCTTTGGTTTGCCTAACTTTAAAGTGAATTTTTGCCCACACAGGTCGAAGTAACCTTCACTTTTATTGGCCTTCTCAAGCAGCCCACACTTTCCTTTCTTTTGCTATCCCACTGGTCTGATCTGCCTCTGGGAATGAAGGAAAGTTCTATTGTAAGCTACAGGAAACCTGTGTGGGTGCATATACAGTGTTATGGATAGGGTGACCAGACATCCCCAGTTTCAGGGGACAGTCCCCTGATTGAGGACACTGTCCCCGGACCAAGTCTGTCCCTGGTTTTGTCCCCAGATTGGATTTAATAGGGGGCAGGGGCAATTTCAAAGACAGTCAGTGCAGAATTAAATAAAACATTTTGAATCGCACACCCCCGCTCCGCCGCGCCTACTAGCATAAAGAGGTTGTATTTTTCCCATTATCTGTGCCCCTTTCTGATGATCATGTGCTGGTCGGAGTGGAGGGAATATTTCTTCAGTTTCGGGTGCATGCCCATTCAGCTTCGCTCACATGTTCTTCTGCCTTGGCTCTAATCCTGGCCAGCCACATGCTGATCTCCTTGCCTTCCCTGGAGGAGTGATCTTCCTCCACTCCCCGTCCAGTAGTAGCCGGGGCCCGAAGATTAAGACTTGAGAGTCTGTAAGGCGGACGGGCGGCGACCGGCAGAGAGTCACTGATTGTTGCCATTACTAGTAAAGAAAAAATATGTCCCCGGATTTCATTTTAAAAATCTGGTCACCTTAGTTATGGAGAGTCCGTGAGACAACAATTGACTGAGAGAAGTCACATGGACTGAGTTGTGTACTTCTCTCTACCCAGAAGTGAAGTTCCAGGAGTGGTAGAGAAGGAAAGACGTGTATCTGGAGGGGTTCATGGCAGTTCTTTGGTCTGAATGTCCATAGCCTGAGCACAGGTTCACTTTAAAGTGAGATAAATACATAGGCTGCCTTCTAAATATTGTGAAAGATGACGGGCGTGGCCTGGAGCAGCATGTGAGCAGACGTCTTTCCTAGCAGCTCCGAGATCCCTTGAAACAATCCTAAGCCATCCTGCTCTTCTGCCCCACTAACTCTGCTACTAACCTTGCAGTTCCCTCTGGGAACCCCCTGGGATACTTTTTGGTGCGGTCCGGTGGATGGGAAGACGGAAGAAGCAGCCCGCGGTCAGGATGAATGTTACCACCGCGCTCGGCCATGATGGCCGCCGCAACACCGCGCCGCTCTCCTCTATGGCATCCACGCCAGAGCTCTTTGACGAGGAACGTGGGTCCTCTCCCCCACCCTCCCCTGGGACCTCCGCTGCCCGCTCCTGCGTCACCCAGTGAGGACGGCCTGGAGGAAGGCCCGGAACCGGAGCCCACGCTGCTGGAGGTCCTCAACCTCATGAAGGTAAATCACTCTGACACGATGGGGAAAATGGATGAGCTTAAACTGGACATTACTATAATGCGCCAGGACATGCATAAAGTGCGGGACCGGGTCGCAGAAACTGAACGCCGCATTAGCGATTTGGAGGACACGGTAGGCCCAGCCATCCCCACCCTAAAGGCCCAGGGCACTAGAATCCGCTCTTTAGAGGACAAAATGGACGATTTGGAGAAATCGTTTATGCAGGAATAACTTGCGCTTGGTGGGCCTTCCCGAACGGGTTGAGGGTTCCGACCCGGTTGCCTTCCTGGAGAGCTGGTTTGCCCTGGAATTTGGTGAGAACTGCCTATCCCCCTGCTTTGTTATTGAGAGGGCCCACAGAGTGCCGGGCAGACCGCTGCCTGCGGGGGGGCCCCCTCGCACCATGATAATGCGTCTCCTCAACTATAGGGACCGGGACGCTATCCTGCGGGCTGCCCGAATTAAGGGGAGCCTGAAAATCAATAATGCCTCGGTGTCTCTCTTCCCTGACTACTCCCCTGCTGTCCGCGCCTCGAGGGCCAAGTACCAGCACGTCAAGCAGAAGCTGAGGGAGAAGACCATCCAATACTCCATGCTGTTTCCTGCGACGCTGAGAGTAGTGCACCAGAGCCAGGTGCATTTTTTCCAAACCCCTGCCAACGCGTTATCCTGGTTTGAATCTCTACACCAGCCTGGCCGTGGATCTGATTGAGCTCCTGACACTTGATTTCTTTGTTTTTTTTTTTTTTTTTTTTTCTTGCTGCTCCTGTTTTTCTCATTTGTCTCTTCATTTTTGGGACTTCTGCTTGTTGTTTTCCTGTCCCACCAAGGTATGCCCGGGGCAGAAGGCTCCAGTCGTCCACTGGAGATAGGGGGTCATGAATCCCTGTTGGCTGACTGAGCTGCTAGTACACGTTTAAAAAACTGTTCTTTTTTCTTTTTCCTTTTTTCCACCTGTTTTCAGCTGTTTGGTCACTGACTGTTCCATCTTAGTTTGCTGCCTTGCCTGCGGCAGGCCATGTTCCTAGCATCTAATTGTAGTTCGGGGTCAAAGCCAGCCCCTTGTTCTTGGGGCCTGGCAGGGGTTAAGTGTGGTAGGCCGTTGCCTACTCTGAGTTTTTGGTTGTGTAACCTTATTTTTTCTTTTTCTTTTTGTTTGCATTATCGATGTTATGCTGTATGTTGTGGTGTGTGTGTGGTATGCGTGTGTGCGAATGTGTTTGGCCTTCTCTCTGCCCCCACCTGTGTATCTGAAGGTAATCTGCTGTGCCTTAGCTTTGCAACTGTCGTAATATGTCGGTGATTAGATGTATCTCCTGGAATGTCAGGGGACTAAACTCAAGATTTAAAAGAGCTCTGCTTTTTGATTTTCTTAAGGTGCATAAACCTCAATTACTATGCTTGCAGGAAACGCACCTTTTGGGATCAAAGGTGATGGCACTTAAAAAGTGCTGGGTCATGCATGGGTACCATTCCACCTATTCTAACTATGCACGGGGGGTATCCATATTGGTGCGGAAGGGCCTCCCATTCTCTTGTGAGAGGGTGATATCGGACCCTAAGGGTCGGTATGTTTTTCTCCACTGTACAGTACACGCCACGCCGCTACTGTTAGTGGTGGTGTACGTTCCTCCCCCTGTCACAGCGGATGTCTTCACGGACTTAAGTGTACAGTTTGCCACCTTCCCAGTGCTGGCCTCTCTTATAGTGGGGGACTTCAACTCGGTGCTTGACCCTGTCCGGGACCGCTTGAGGCCCACCCAATATGAATCGAAGTTATTTAGTCAGTGTGCCTCCTTTGGTTATGTAGATCTCTGGAGGCTCGGCCGTCCCGAGACTCGGGAGTATACGTGCCAATCAAGGACGTACCGTACCCTCTCCAGGTTAGACTACGCTTTGGGGACCCCCGATTTGATCCCCAATGTGCGGTCAGTTTCCCACCTGTCTCAGACGCTATCAGACCACTCTGCCATCTCTATAGACCTGGTGCTGGGACACAGGCCCTCCTTTCGGGTGTGGCGGCTCAGTCCAATCTGGGTCTCCACTCCTGAGTTTCAGGAACCGGTTCAGCAAGATATGTCCCACTATTGGGGGGACAATGCTGGATCGGCCTCCTTTGGCCCCGTGTGGGATGCCTTTAAGGCGTCAGTACGGGGCTCATACATCTCCAACATTGCCCGACATAAGAAGTCCTCCCAGGCTGCCCTTTTGGCCTTGGAATCCTCCCTGGAGAACGCCAGGGCCCAATACTCTGCGCTTCCCACCCCGGACTCACGTTCTGTTCTGGTGGGGGCGCATAGGGCTCTGGACCTTCACAGGGTGGAGGTGACAAACAAACAGCAGTTATATCTATCTGCCAGGTTGATGGAATATAGTGGTAAGAATGGTAAGTTGTTGGCATACCTCTCCCGCACGGAATACGTGGATCGGACGATCCCTCGTATCCAGCTGCTGGATGGATCGGTTACATCGGACCCCTTGGTCATAAATCAAACCTTTCAGGCCTTCTATGAAAACCTCTATACAGCTCCGCCCCCTCCGGACGAGGTGGAGACGTTGGGTTTCCTGGAATCACTCCAATTCCCTGTCCTGGAAGCGTCGCATAATGCGACCTTGGACAAAGCCCTTACGGTAGAAGAGGTCACTGAGGCCATTTATTCACTCCCTCCCAACAAGGCCCCTGGCTGGACGGCTTACCCGCGGAGTGGTACAAAAACTATGCGGCGGAACTAGCACAGAAGCTGCACTCCCTGTTTGGGCAGGCACTGCAGGGGGGCGAGCTTCCCTCCTCCATGTGTGAGGCCCTGATAGTGGTGCTCCCCAAACCCGATAAAGACAAACTGCTGTGTGGGTCGTACCGCCCCATATCCCTGCTAAATAGTGACGTAAAGGTGCTTGCAAAAGTTTTAGCTAGTAGACTTCAGGGGGTTATTCTCCGCCTTATTCACAGGGATCAGGCGGGATTCATGCCGGGAAAGAGTACGTACGATAACATCCGACGGCTCTACTTACACATACACAGGGCAGCAGCGGTGAATAGGGGTGGTTTGGTGTTATCTTTGGATGTGCTGAAGGCCTTTGACACTGTCAGCTGGTCCTTTTTGTGGGAGACCATGCACCGCATGGGTATTGGCGCTCAGTTTATTCGGTGGGTCCGCCTGCTATACACTAACCCAACAGCCAGAGTGTGCACTAATAGAGATGTCTCGGCTGTCTTTACTTTGCAGAGGGGCACCAGGCAGGGCTGCCCGCTCTCGCCACTCCTGTTCGCCCTGGCCATTGAGCCTTTGGCTCTGGCGGTGCGGCAGACGGCGGGGGTGGGGGGCATCTGTTATGGTGCCCTCTCTGAAAAGATCTCTCTATATGCGGATGATGCCCTGATTTACCTGGATGGCACTGAGCGGTCTTTTGTCTCATTGATGGGCGTGGTGGAGGAATTTGGGAGGGTCTCCGGGCTGAAGGTGGGTTGGGAGAAGTCGGTGGCATTCCCTATAGGCCCAGAGCAGGACTATTCCTACCTCTCTGGGTCTAAACTATCCATCCAACCTACTTTCAAATACTTGGGGATACACGTTAGTGCAGACTTGTCTTCGTATGAGGCCCTAAATGTTGCCCCAATTGTGTCCCATATGGAGACAAGACTTAAGACCTGGGCTTCTCTACCGCTTAATCTTATAGGCCGGGTTAATGTTTTCAAAATGATATACCTACCCAAGTTTCTGTATGTGTTCCGGGCATCCCCTATTTTTTTGTTGAAAAAACTCTTTAAGAAAATTAATTCGCTCCTGTTCACCTTTCTTTGGCAGGGGTCGTGTCCACGCATTGCTAGGGCCTCTCTCCAGGCCCCAAGATGGATGGAGGCTTGGCGTGTCCTAACCTGAGACAGTACTTTATAGCGTCACAACTTACATATGTTTATGACTGGTTCCTGGAGGCCTCCCCGTCCTGTTCCACCGCTCTTTTGTCCGCCTTCGTGGGGTCCAGGGACTCGCTGGTCGATGACCTACTTAGGTCTAGGGCCGGGCGATGTTCCCGGGACTCCCCGATGGAGGTTAGCTGGCTGGCCTGGCATGAGGGTAACGGGATACTTGCAGAGTTGGGTGGGGTGTCCCCTAGAGCTCCCCTATGGCACAATCTTAACTTCCCTGAGCTCCTGGGCCACCCGGATTCCGGGTGGTGGATACAAAATGGGGTCTCACGTATCTCACACATTTTTGCGGGAGGCGAGTTTGTTTCATTCGATGTACTGAGGGCGCGCAGTGGGGTGCCAGTTAACTCTCTGTTCAGATACATGTCACTCCGTCATGCAATACGGACACAATTTGAGGGTCTGTCCCAGGAGCTTGGCGAATCGCCTCTTGAGGCGCTCATGTCATACACCGATCTGGGGAAGCTGGTCACAACGTTTTACTCACGTCTTCAATCGGCGGGGGTTAAACCCTTTGTGACAGCTCAGCGGAAATGGGAGGTGGACATTCCGGGGCTGTCCGAGGAGGGGTGGGAGGAGGCCTCGGAGGTCTGCTTCCTTGATCTTATTGGGACTAACGATCAATATGTTCAGTTTAAGTTTATCCACCAGTTGCACTATACTCCCGCCAGGTTGGCCCGAATGGGTCTGATTTCTGTTGCTAACTGCCCTAGGTGCGGCTCCACTGAGGCCGATTGCATACATATGTTCTGGTCATGCCCTACTGTACTGTCATATTGGATGGACTTGTTTTCTTTTTTTAAGGACAACCTACATTTTCCTTTACCTTTCACCCCGGAGGTTGGACTACTGGGGGTGCTCAATGAATTTGTTTCCAGGCTCATGCTCGGACTCTGGTGCGCATAATCCTTTTCTATGCCAGGAAACTGTTATTACTACATTGGAAGAGTGCTTCCGCCCCTACCGTTCAAATGTTTATATTGTATGGTGAACAAGGTCCTACCCATATAAAATGGTATAAAGTAGGCCTGCCCCAAAAGTTTACAAAACAGGTCTGCCCCTGGAATCTGGCATATGGTGATATTGAGGACTCCTTTTGGAAGGATGCCCCACTCTCTCAGCCTTGAGGGGCCGTGTATGGGGGGATTAAGCGATGTTGTAGTGAACCGTAGAGTGTTTGGAGGGTGGCACAGGTAACATCTGGGGCGGAGGTGAGGGCCAGGAGGGATGTGTGTGTGTGAGTGGCTATGGATGGTGTATGTGTGGGATGTGATGGGTTTTGTTTCCAATGCACGGTCTATCCAAATGGTATAAATGTTATGTGTTTCATTTTTCTACCGGTGATGTAAAGACATTTGTGCCATGTGGAGTCTGTACTGATTGAAAATCAATAAACAAAATTATAAAAAAAAAAAAAAAGTATTGTGAAAGATAATGTTACGCCGAGTAAATTGATACCCAACATGTGGAATGGCGACAAACTTTTACCCTTTAACATCTCCATAGGCGACGTTTAGGCTCCATTCACAGCTGAGCGACAAAACGCCTGTCGCGCGACGCTCGTGCCGCTGGAGGGGAAAAATCCCATTCATGTCTATAGAGATGGTTCACATCTCTGAAACGCCGAACGCCTGTCGCCTGAAAAAAAGTCCCGGACCCTTTTTTTTCAGGCGACATTGGCGATTCGGCCATAGACATCAATGGGAGACTTTGTAAAATAAATAAATAAAATGAATCGAAGCACGGCAAGTAAAGCCGCGTATGCGGTGTTACTTGCCGCTCAGGTGTGAATGCAGCCTTAAAGGGACATTAAACTTAGGATTTTTTTGTTTTTAAAATAACAAACATGTTATACTTGCCTCCACTGTGCAGTTCGTCTTGCACAGAGTGGCCCGGAAAGCTGTCTTCTGGGGTCCCTCGGCGGCTGTCTGGGCTCCTCCTCGCAAAAGCTTCCCATCTTCATGCGAGGGCGCTCGCACGGTGGAAAACTTTTGCGAGCGCGCTCCCGTGATACAGCGGCGGCCATAGCCGCCGACTGTATCACTTGGCTCCGCCCCCCGGCGCGCCGCGTCATCCGCTGTGATTGACAGCAGCGCCAGCCAGCCAGCCAGCCGGTGCTGTGAGATGTTTTTTTACCTTAATGCATAGGATGCATTAAGGGCTCTTTCACACGTCCGTTCAGTTTTTTAGATCATTTTTTTCCCCTTCAGTTGATCCGTTTTTTTTCGTCCGTTTTCTGTCCGTTTACATCCGTTTTTCATCAGTTTTTTTCATCCGTTTTTCTTTTTTTTGGAACTTTTTTTTTTTTTTTTTTTACATATTTTGATGAAAAACTGACGTTAGCGGATCGGATGGTAAACGGATCATCCGCTAACGTCCGTTCCGTTTTTTTGACGGAAGAAAAATAGGGTTTTCTTCCTTCCAAAAAAACGGAGCTTACCGCAGACGGATGTTAACGGACGTTAGCGGATGCTCATCCGCTAACGGACGCTAACCCATAGGGAAGCATTGAGGTCTGTTAACGGACGTCCAAAAAACGGACGAACTGAACGGACGTGTGAAAGAGCCCTAAGGTAGAAAAACTTTTACCTTTACAACCCCTTTAAAAAATTCTACAGGTTGCATGTTTTGAAATGCAGAGGAGGTCTAGGGCTAGAATTAGGGTTGTCCCGATACCACTTTTTTTTCAAGTATTCGCCGATACCGAATACCGATACATATATATTTTTTTTTTTTATGTCGTGACAGTGGCTTAAAATAAAAATAAAAATTATTTAGAGGGAGGGGGTAATGGATTGTCAGTGTGTTTTTTTTTATTTTTTTTATTACTATTTACATTTTATTATTTTATTTTTTTTCTAATCAGCCCTGTTGGGGGGGCTTTGGTGAGATATCGGGGGTCTTAACAGACCTCTGACATCTCACCTTTGAGACAGAGAAAGGGACTAGGGACACATGTTCCCCAATCCCTTTCTCTGCAGCCTCGGCTGCGCTGAAAATGAATGGAGAGAAGACGGCGTCTTCTCTTCATTCATAAACTGAAACAATGTAATCGCAGTTTACGATGTTTCAGTTATGTGACTCTGTCCATTCGGAACAGTAAGGAGCCTACCGCCGCTCTTCATCCTGACAATTCCAGGGGGGCACGGGGGAGAGAAGAAAACAGCGGGGGGGGGGCACAGGGGAGAGTAGGGAAACAGCGGGGGGGGCACGGGGGAGAGAAGGAAACAGCGGGGGGGGCACGGGGGAGAGAAGGGAAACAGCGGGGGGGGGGGGGGGCACGGGGGAGAGTAGGGAACCGCAGGGGAACGCACGGGGGACGCACGGGGGAGAGAAGGAAAACACCGCGGGGGGACACAGAGGGAGAGAGACTGTAGCAAAACGTAGGGGGGCTGGAGGAGGACACAGGACAAGTATCGGGTGAAGCATCGGGAGCATTTGCCCGAGTACAAGTACTCGGGAAAATGCTTGGTATCGGTCCCCTAGCTAGAATTATTGCTCTCGCTCTACCAATCGCGGCTATACCTCACATGGAATAACCCACGTATGCGTTTGCTTTATGCGCGCGAGCTTGGCGGGACGGGGTGCATTTTCTGGCTCCTAACATTTTTAGCTGGCTCCTAGATTCCAAGCAAATTTGTCAAACCCTGTCCTAAACACACCCTTGTGAATTATCTCATGAAATGACACTGTTGAATGTTTTATGGAAAAATTAATTTCCGAAACGGAATATTAAAGGGGAGTTCCAGCCAAATATAATGTTTATTAAAAGTCAGCAGCTACAAAAAGTGTAGCTGCTGGCTTTTAATAAACATTCACTTACCTTCTCCACGTTCCAGCGACGCGCCGGCCGGGGGCTCCGCTCCTCTCCCCACCTCCCCGGCCGGCGTCTTCATTCTCACTGTGGGCACCCAGCCGTGACAGCCTTTGGCTTCACGGTCGGGGACCCACTGTGCATGCGCGCGCGGCCTGTCATATGTCCCATGCGATCGCCTACAGGGAGGGGCTGCTGTAGGCGATTAAGCTTAATCGCCTAACCAGCCCCTCGGCGGAAGCAGGACAGGAAGTCCCACTCCTCCTGAAGCCCCCACTCCCCCCCCCAAAAAAATTACATGCCAAATGTGGCATGTATGGGGGTGAGGAGTGGGATAAGTGGAAGTTCCATTTTTGGGTGGAACTCCGCTTTAACAACCTTATCAATATTAACGTAAAGCATATCAGTGCAGCCGATCGCTGTATGGGGATCACAGGGAGGAGAGCTGACCAGATCATGGAGAGAGGGTCCCCCGCTGTGACGCAGCTTGGATCTGAAACACCGGCTGCTGTCAAAGTCCCGCCTCCTGGACTGGCTCCTATGAAAGACGGCACACTGGACTGATGCCTGGAAATTGGACCAGTATGCTGTCTATCATAAGAGCCGGTCCAGAAGGCGGAATTTTGACAGCGGCCGGCATTTCAAATCCAAGCTGTTTCACAGCGGGAGATCCTCTCTCTGTATCGGGGATCCTCAAACTACGGCCCTCCAGGTTTTGTGGAACTACACATCCCATGAGGCATTATGAAACTCCATACCTCCCAACCGTCCCGGATTCACGTTAAATCCTGTGGTCAGTGCTGGAGTCCCACGATTCCCCGGCACCCCCCTCCCCCGGGAAAATCGGTAAATCCTGCGGTCCAGCGACCGTTGCGGCCCCCCCGCTCCACAACTCCGATCTGCGGAACCCCCCCCGCTCCACAACTCCGATCCGCCGAACCCCCCCCGCTCCACAACTCCGATCCGCCGAACCCCCCCGCTCCACAACTCCGATCCGCCGAACCCCCCCGCTCCACAACTCCGATCCGCCGAACCCCCCGCTCCACAACTCCGATCCGCCGAACCCCCCCGCTCCACAACTCCGATCCGCCGAACCCCCCGCTTAACAACTCCGACCCGCTGAACCCCCCCGCACACTCAAGAACTCCGATCCGCCGAAACCCCCCCCCCCGATCAACAACTTGGATCCGTGAACCCCCCCCTGATCAACAACTTCGATCCGCTGAACCACTTCCCCCCCATCAACAACTCCTCCCGCCCCCACCGATCGCCCGCCCCCCCCCATCAACAACTTTGATCCGCCGAACACCCATCCCTAAACTCATATCCGCGAACCCCCCCCCACTGTACAACTTTGGTCCGTCGAACCCCCCCACAACAAAAATGTTGTGCAGGGAAATTTTAAGACCCGTGCTCTGTATGATCTGGCTGGCTCTCTTCCTGACCGTTTCCTGGCTGATCGCTGCTGGCAGGAGCAGTGCAGCCTTTTTAAAGGGGCATTAAAGTGGCCCAAGGAGGGGGGGCAGTTGCCTCCCAGCCCCCTGGCCTAGTCTGCCCCTGCTCCACACTCGCCCTCAGCTTATTTCCACTCTCCTAATGTGAGCAGGCGAGTGGAAATTTTGAAGGCTGAGCTAGATTATGACCTCCACTTCCAGAAGAGTCACGTGAGGGGAAGTCAAAGTCGTTTGGAAGGTTTGTGTTTTTTTTTTTTTTGGGCGGGGGTGGGGTGATGGGGGATGTTTTAGTCTGCAGATGGCCTTTAAAATTTAAAAAAAGAATTTCAGCCTACCCCGTGGATAACGCGGCTTCTTCTAGAATCTATTTCTAGCATGTTTTTCAGCTGATTGAAATGTTTTTTCCATCAAAGTGAATGACACCGACAAGTTCAGACACGGCGTGCTGTTTGGCGTGATATGTTATCTCCGTGTGTACAATGTTCGTTAGGCAGTGACGGAAGCTGTCGGTGAAAAATTCTTATTTTATCTTTTTATGACATGCTGTGCCTTGACATGCAAATACTTTAAAGTGGCTTTATCGCTAAAATAGATAACGACCTCCCTGCACAGAAAACAACGAATGGTCGCACGCCGATCTCTGCGGTGGGGACTTGGAGGGGCCAATGGTCCGAACCACAGGGAGCAGCACAGTGACCAGGGATCGGACAGTCCCAGATACATCGTGTTTAACCACTTCAGCCCCCGGAAGATTTGGCTGCTCAATGACCCTGCTATTTTTGGGGTTACGGCACTGCGACGTTTTAACTGACAATTGCGCGGCCGTGCGACGTTGTACCCAAACAAAATTGACGTCTTTTTTTTTTTTGTTTTTTTTTTCACAAATGAAGCTTTCTTCTGGTGGTATTTGATCACCTCCTGTGTTTGTTTTTTGTCGCTATAAATAAAAAAAAATTAAAATTTAAAATAAGAACACAATCTTTTTATTTATTTTTTGCTATAGTATATATCCCAATTTAAAAAAATTCAAGGCGATTATGTATTCTTCTACACATTTTTGGTAAAAGAAATCCAATAAGCGTAAATTGATTGGTTTGCGCAAAAGTTATAGTGTCTACAAACGATGGGAAAGATTTATGGTGTGTGATTGAGATATATAATATATGGCCCGGATTTGCATACATCGGCGCATATATATGCCGCTGTAGCGTTTCTTCTTTATGCTACACCGGCGCAACGCGGAGAGGCAAGCATGGAATTCACAAAGCAAATGCTCCCAACGTTGCACCGGCGCCCTCGATCGGTGCAGGTCCCACGCCGCCAGCCACACTAAGGAAAAAAATAAAAAATCTGGGTGGAACTCCACTTTAACCACTTAAAGGGGAGTTCCAGCCAAATTTAGTGTTTATTAAAAGCCAGCAGCTACAAAAAGTGTAGCTGCTGGCTTTTAATAAACACACACTCACCTGCTTCAAGATCCAGCGACGCGCCGGGGCTCTGCTCCTCTCCCCCCCCTCCCTGGCCAGCGTCTTCATCCTAAGTGTGGGCACCCGACCGTGACAGCCTTCGGCTTCACGGCCGGGCACCCACTGTGCATGCGCGAGCGGCGCTGCGCTCTCCTATTGGACAGGCGATCGCATGGGACCTGTCATGTGTCCCATGCGATCACCTACACGGAGGGGCTGCTGTAGGCGATTAAGCTTAATCACCTAACCAGCCCCTCGGCGGAAGGAAGAAGTAGGACAGGAAGTCCCACTCCTCCTGAAGCCCCCCCCCCCCCAAAAAAAAATGACATGCCAAATGTGGCATGTAAGGGGGTGTGGAGTGGGATTAGCGGAAGTTCCAATTTTGGGTGGAACTCCGCTTTAAGGACCGCCACATGTACATTTACGTCGGCAGAATAGCACAGACAGGCATATCAACGTACCTGTACGTGCCTGCCTAGACGTGGGTCGGGGGTTCGATCGGGACCCCCCTTGGTACATGCGGCAGTTCCCGTGGCTTCAGGAGCGATCCGGGAAGAGGGGGGGGCTGTTCGTTTTTGTATGCCCCCCCCCCCTCTGGATCGCTCCCAGCCAATCTGCGCGCTCCCCCGTGTGTCACTTCCTCCTCCTGTGTGAACACAGGAAGGGGGAAGTGATGTGATCTCTGCTCTCGGCGGTATTTTCAACCCCCGCTGAGGAGAGATCACATCGCACAGTAAGTCTGCACAACACTACACTGACACACACTACACATAGGCACATTAACCCCTTGCGATCACCCCCTCCCTCCCCCTGTCACAGTGTCACTGAATGCAGTAATCGTATATGTACTGATCACTGCATTTAGTGTCAGTGTGACAGGCAGTTAGTGTTAGGTCCAGGGTAGCCCCCGTACCCCCCCCCCCTAATAAAGTTTTAACCCCTTGATCACCGCCCTAGTTAACCCTTTCACTCCCTATTACCAGCATCACTAAGCGATCATTAATCTGATCGCTGTATTAGTGTCGCTGTTCCCGCTAGGTTTTTTTTTTTTTACTAAAGACATGTGGCTGAATAAATTTTGGCCTAAATGTTTGACTAAAATTTAGTTTATTTGATTTTCCTTATAACAAAAAGTAAAAAATATGGATTTTTTTTTCAAAAATTTCGCTCCATTTTTGTATATGGCGCAAAAAATAAAAATCGCAGAGGCGAACAAATACCACCAAAAGAAAGCTCTATTTGTGGGAAGAAAAAGACGCTAATTTTGTTTGGGAGCCACGTCGCACGACCGCGCAATTGTCTGTTAAAGCGACGCAGTGCCGAATTGTAAAAACCCCTTGGGTCATTTAGCAGCATATTAGTCCGGTCCTTGAGTGGTTAATCATGTATTATTGTGTATACCATAAAAATGTATCAATTTTTAATTGATGTATATTTACTATTGGAGGCATATATAGAGTCCCATGTTTTGTTTTGGATTATATTCTAGCAATGATACCCGGGGTTTACTGACCGAAACCACTATGACCACAGAGAAGATGTCGGAATAACAGATTTCATGCACGATTGCCTTGTAGTAACCCTTCCCCCGATGTGTATTGATTGGAATGTGGTGAGGAGAGGCGGTAATGCGTGTTTTATATTATACGATAAGCCGCCATCACCTTGTGCGGTGTGTGTACACTGCTGTTACCGGAGGAAATTCTTCTACGCTAACAATGGAAGCAGCATGATATCGGCACATTTCTGAAGTCTATTTTATTCGGTGACAAAGAAGGGCGACGGCCGGGTCTGCCTGAGGAACGCGCCTGATGTTCGATGAATGAAAGGTCAATGTGCTCTTTGTGTACGGGAACGGAGTGTACCATCTATACACATGGCATAATGGTCAAAGCAAAACTGAAGTTATCCCTCCCACCCCCTGGTAGAAGACATTTTTCGACTTGCCCTACAGACGCCAATTCCAGCGTGAAAGCTAGGGAGTTGGTGACCAAACACTGACACTAGATGTTGAACAAGCGTAGTTGCCAATGTTGTAAAAAATAAAAGTTGCGGACACTTTTTTTTGTTGTCTGTAGGTGGAGTCTTATTCTAATTAGGGGGTGTGGCTTAAAACATAACCACTTCCCATCCTAGCCATTGTAATATGACACCCGCAGAGTGGCTCTGCCATCCTGGGCGGGTGCGTTGTATGACATCCTCGGCTTCCCTGCGTTTGTAGGGGGCGCGCACCCACCACGTCACTCGGAAACCAATGCGTGTGCCCGGCGGTGGCGGAACACCTGGGTGAGTAACTTTTATAGCGCTACACATTAGATAGGAGTCAGTCCTACTTCACTAACCTAATTGCAGCTGCATTGCATATGTTCCTGTTAGATACTCTGCATATTGCACCAGCATTGCATATGTTCCTGTCAGATACTGTGCAAATTGCACCAGCATTGCATATGTTCCTGTTGGATACTCTGCATATTGCACCAGCATTGCATATGTTCCTGTCAGATACTCTGCATATTGCACCAGCATTGCATATGTTCCTGTCAGATACTCTGCATATTGCACCAGCATTGCATATGTTCCTGTCAGATACTCTGCATATTGCACCAGCATTGCATATGTTCCTGTCAGATACTCTGCATATTGCACCAGCATTGCATATGTTCCTGTCAGATACTCTGCATATTGCACCAGCATTGCATATGTTCCTGTCAGATCGTGCAGGGAGGAGGTGGGGACCCACGGAGACACAGGATCCTGTGTCCCCGTGCGTGCCCGCCAGTAATTGAGGCCGTGGCCTTCTGCGGGCCTAAGCTTCCCCCGGGCGCCAGGTCACAATTTCTTGTCGCAATTGCCACTGGGCAAAAAAAATAAAATAAATATTCACAAATGTTTTCGATTTTGTCAATAAAATAATCAGTTCATTGCAGAATTCTTGTGTTTCGTTCAGATGTGAGCTTTTAACCACTTTAGCCCCGGACCATATTGCTGTCCAAAGACCAGAGCACTTTTTGTGATTCGGCACTGCGTCTCTTTAACTGACAATTGTGCGGTCGTGCGACGTGGCTCCCAAACAAAATTGGCGTCTTTTTTTTCCCCACAAATAGAGCTTTCTTTTGGTGGTATTTGATCATCTCTGCGGTTTTTATTTTTTGCACTATAAACAAAAATAGAGCGACTATTTTGAAAAAAATGCAATATTTTTTACATTTTGCTATAATAAATATCCCCAAAAAAGATATAAAAAAACATTTTTTTCCCTCAGTTTAGGCCGATACGTATTCTTCTACATATTTTTCGTAAAAAAAAATCGCAATTAGCGTTTATTGATTGGTTAGCGCAAAATTTTATAGCGTTTACAAAAAGGGGGTAGTTTTATGGCATTTTTATTAATATTTTTTTTTTTTTACTAGTAATGGCGGCGATCAGCGTTTTTTTTTCGGTACTGCGATATTATGGCGGACATATCGGACACTTTTGACACATTTTTGGGACCATTGGCATTTTTATAGCGATCAATGCTATAAAAATGCATTGGATTACTATAAAAATGCCATTGGCAGTGAAGGGGTTAACACTAGGGGGCGGGGAAGTGGTTAAGTATGTTCCTGGGTGTGTTCTAACTGTATGGGGGGGGGGGGGGGTGGCCTCACTAGGGGAAATCACTGATCTTCTGTTCATACATTGTATGAACAGAAAATCAGCGTTTCCCCCGCTGACAGGACCGAGAGCTGTGTGTTTACACACATACCTCCCGTTCCCCGCTCTGTAACGAGCAATCGCGGGTGCCCGGTGGCTATCGTACCCGCCGGGCACGCGCGCGGGACTCTGGGGCATGCAGGGGGCGCGCGCCCCCTTGTGGCCGAAAAGGAGAGGACGTAGAGCTACGTGCTCCCGCGAGACCGAGCCACTGTCCCGCAGTAATATGACGGTGGCCGGTCGGGAAGCAGTTAAACGGAAATTTCGACCATGTGTATGCTCTATCGGAATTTTGCTGTCAGAATTTCCGCCAACAAAGAATTGAGAGCTGGTTCTCAAATTTTCCGACAGAAAAAAATCTGATCGCCTGCAGCAATTCCGACGCATGCTCGGAAGCATTGAACTTAATGTTCTCGGCTCGTCTTAGTGTTGTACGTCACCACGTTCTTGGCAGTCGAAAGTTCAGAGAACTTTTGTGTGACTGTGTATAAGTATGCAAGCCAAGCTTGAGGGGAATTCTGTCAGAAAAACCATCCAAGGTTTTTCTGATGGAAAATCAGATGGTGAGTACACGAAATTATTGGTGCATATCATTGGCGCTGATCGCTGTATAATTGTCAATGGTCCCAAAATAGTGTCACAAGTGTATAATATATATATTTTTTTTTTAATCTGTTTGATAGGGCTGTTACTGATTTTTTTTGTATTGGATTAATAGTTTTTGTTTTTTTTATCGATTAATGGACTAATTTCGATTAATTATAACGCACATAAAGAATCCAACTACTTTTAGCTGATCTCCTTGCACACTGATTCCCAGTGCAGCTCCAACCACTGGAAAAATGGATAGCAGGATACAAAAAACACACAAAGGCAGCGCTAGATGGGAATAGCATTACAACTTTTATAGTCTTCAAGTAGGTAATAAAATAAATATTGCACTGGAGATAAAATCGATGCGGCTACATAAACTGTAAAAATGGTGCGAGTAATACCAAACGGTACCAAAAGCAGTCATAAAAACATGTAGCTAAGTATGATACTGGTATAAAAATGTGTACAACGATAGCACTGCTGAATCCTGATGAGGAGGGGTTAACATCAGTCCGTCGGCATGTAGATGTCCCATGAAGGGAACTATCACAACTCCCAGTGGATGGCTGTAGAATCCCAGGGTGATAGAGGAAAGTGTAACAGCCCTTGCGTGTGGCAGATAGTAAGGTCCCACCGGCATGCAGATATGAAGGCACAGCAAAGGAGCCCTTCAGATGGACACAACAAGCCCTGCCAGTGTCCGTGACGTCACTGGATCTCCGCCGGAACTCCCTGAAGGCCCGGAAGCTGGTGGAGAGGTGAGTACCAATCAAAAGAATTTTGCTTGATCAAAAAAAAAATGAAAGATTAATAGTTAATTTCCACAGCCCTAGTGTTTGATGGTTCCAGTGACCAGCTGGTGATCGTTTCAGCACCCACCTTCTTTCCACGAGCCAATTTTTAAAGTCCAGGACCATGTGCGATTGGAATATTGACTAGATGGTTATTCAGCCAAAACTTCCTTTTACCTGTCTGCTAGCAATTGTTTAAAATTACTTAAGTCACAGGCAGTGTACCTTCCTGGCATATGTACCATATATACTCGAGTATAAGCCAAGTTTTTCACCACTTTTTTTTTTTTTTTTTGTGTGTGTGCTGAACATGCCCCCCCATCATCTAGAACAGGGGTCTTCAGACTTCAGGAGGGCCAGATCATGGCCAGCGGCAACAGTAGGAGTAAACATTTGGTATTAGGTTAGAGGAATAGTGCCCAATCATTGGTATCATAAGGAGGAATAGTGCCCTACTAGTGTCAGTGGAAGAAATGGTGCTCCATTATTGGTGTTCGATGGCTGATTAGTGCCTTGTATCAGTAAATTAGTGCCCCAAGGGCCAGATAAAAGCAAGCAAAGGGCCGCAGTTTGGAGACCCCTGATCTTGAATAATTTTTTGCCCATGGATTGAATGGAAGATGACTGGTCCTCATGGTCTTTTGAGGATTATGGATGGTTCCTGTTTTTCCTGTACGCAGGGGGTGAGAGATGTTGCAGCTCCTTACAATCCTCTGTCTGTCTGAGGCTGTGATCTGGTGATTATCAGGAATTTTTTTGTCTTCTTTTTTTTTATTTTTTTATTTTTTACACCCCTGCCTGTGTAAACCACTTAGAGTCAGCTGCTGTTGAGGGGCATTATGTTCCAACTTAACCCCTTCTAGAGATGCACGGTTATGTTTGCAGAGACCCGAGCTATAGTAAAATGGCAGCTCTGGGCGAAAGGACAGAAGTTCTAAATCCTATAACCTTTTTCTCCCACCTCAAGTGTAAATTCATGCACGCCTGTGTGTTTTGCAGCCCAAAGCTCCAAAATGTCATGCTTTTTCAATCGTGGCTGCTGACACTTGGACCCCTTTTCACACTGAGGAGTTTTTCAGGCGGTACAGCGCTAAAAATAGCGCTGCTATACCTCCCGAAAAACTCCTGCGCAGCAACCTCAATGTGAAAGTCGGAGGGCTTTCACACTGAGGCGATGCGCTGGCGGGAGAGAAAAAAATCTCCTGCCAGCAGCATCTTTGGAGCGGTGAGAGGAGCGGCGTGTTTATACCGCTCCTTCCCATTTAAAACGATGGGAAGCCGTGGCAATACCGCCCGCAATGCGACTCTGCATAGACGCAATGCGGGCAGTATTAACCCTTTTATCGGCCGATAGCGGGGGTTAATACCGCACTGCTAGCAGCCGAATCCCACGGCAAATCCGACGGTATAGCACCGCTATTTCTCTTCCGTTGGACGGACACAGCAGCCTTGACTTTTAGGGTTATATATCCTTCCTTTCAGGAGGGACTAGGCAGAAAAAAACAGCACTTCAAGTGTTAAAACATTCATTACAGCACCTCCCAGGGGGCATGTCCCCTGGGTATATCCCACTCTCTGACTCAGCAGCTCCAGTTTTTTTTTTCTGCCTAGCGTTCGGAGAAGACATGGCCTTTCTGGAGTCCATGTGATCCAGAATTTTTTTGCAATATATTATTATTTTTTTGGATCCTGGGATCTACAGGCTGGATCCTCGATCCTGGTAGTCCCCCCTATGTTCGGCCATCGAGTGTGTGCTGGCCCTTAGCTACGCTCTGGGCCGTCCACGACATACCCCGTTGTTCCAAGGCACACATATGACCGTTCTCTATGGCTGTGTCAGTGTGCCGGGCTGACAGCCATGCCGTTAAGCGGACGTTGGTTCTGTCTGGAATGCCTCCAGCCGGTGGTCGCAGGATGGGTAAGTAGTGCCCCCATTGTCCTGGCAAGATGGTGCGGCTGGTGTGTTCCTAGGGAGGTCGAATGAGGGTTCACCCTGCTTTCGTCTCTACCTTCCTCTCCCTCCTTCCCCATTCTGGGTGGCGGCTGTAAGGGGGGGGTTCGCCTGGGGCTCTGTCACTACCGGGGGTTGTGCGGCTGTGAGGTGCTATTGTTTTGTTGTACTGGGGTTGCTGTGTGTGCTGGGATGTGTTTTCTGCTGTGTGTCCCTGTTTTTAAAACGCGTGTATGGCCGCCATTTTGCCGGAGGCACGGTTTTATATGTCGACGGCCATTTTCTTGCGGCCTGCATGCTCTTTTTCTGCATTCGGCAGCCATCTTGGGAAAGTCTTGGCCTCTAGTGCCTGGAATAGCGTCTCAAAAGCCCACGAATCGCTTCCTGGGGGACGGCACAGCACTCTCAGCGCTTCAGATGGCACTACAGCCTGGTCAGGTGATGAGTCCCGTGGGGGTCCCCTGCTTTGTTTTATGGCCGGGAAGGTGGCCTGTGGGTCTCTGCCTTGCAGTATTAGGGCGGCATAGCGGTGGGTCAACATGGAGTCTGAACCAGAGGCTTATACCCCAACCATGCCCTTGCGGTCTCTGTAGAGGCTATGATGGCAGTCCTTGAGGCCTTTATCGCCAGGATTGAAGTGACAAGTGGCCAGAAGGGGGGGTAAAAAGCACCCCCTCACTACGCTTGCTTCTGGGGATGGTTTTGACACGGAACCAGACCCTGCTACTGCTTCTGGCTCTGGTTCTGTCATGTCAGATGATGCAGACTTAGCCCACACGGAGAGTGAGGATGACTCTGCTTCAGGGTCAGCACATGATAAGGCGTTTGCTGGAGCTCTTATCATTGCGGTGCAGGATACTCAAAAACTTGAGGATTTGGCGGAGGCATCGGATGTGCCGGTCCCTTTTGGGTTCCGCAAGCCACCCTGCACC
Source organism: Rana kukunoris (assembly GCA_029574335.1). Lineage (NCBI taxonomy): Eukaryota > Metazoa > Chordata > Amphibia > Anura > Ranidae > Rana > Rana kukunoris. The sequence continues at coordinate 30,948 of JAJQKJ010000023.1, read as the reverse complement.
GCAAAAGTGTTTCCTTGTGTTCCATATCTGGACAAACTGTTGTACAAGGAATGGGATAAGCCGCAGAAAGTTTTTGCTGTTCCAAAATACTTTGCAGGAGGACTTGAGGAGGACTTTTTTAAAAAAGTGGGTTTCTCCTCCGTCAGTGGACCCCCCTGTGTCCAGACTGAGCAAAGCCACCACGTTGCCTGTGGAAGGGGCTCCCGCCTTTAAGGACCCCGCAGATAGGAGAGCTGAGGCTGTGGCCCGCTCTATGTTCACAGTAGTGGGTTCAGCAGTGAGACCAGTTTTGGCCGGGGCTCTGGTGTCGCAGACATTTACCGAATGGGCAAAGGATTTGCTGCAGGAGCTGGAGGCGCAGAATGCTTCTGAGTCCTGTGTGGACCTGGCTGACCAGTTAGTGCAAGGCCTAACGTTTGTCTGTGAGTCGGCCCTGAATACGCTCCCCTTGCTTTCTATGCCGCTTTGTGTGGCTGAAGTGTTGGTCTGCGGACCAGTCTTCAAAAAAGGCTTTTTAAGGGTGAACGGCTTTTTGGGGCGTCCCTGGATGACAATCTGGGAAGGGTAAGGAGCCTTGCCGTAAGCAAGGACCCTCCTTTACTACCCCCAAGCGTTTTTTTTTCACCCGCCAAATGTGGCAGAAAACATTTTCAAGGTGTTAAGGCACCCGCTGCAGGGCAGAAGCGCACCTGGTACCACAAGCCCAACAAACCTGCTTCCGCATGAAGGTCTGCCCCCGCCTACGTCTCGGGTGGGGGGCCGGCTTCGCGGCTCGGTGGAGGTCTCTTCTTTCCGACCGTTGGGTTTGCGAAGTAGTTTCCTCGGGGTACAAGATAGAGTTTCTCTCTTGTCCACCAAACAGATTTTTCTCCTTCCAACCTCCAGCTTCCTCCGGACCACCGGAAGGATCTGTCAGGGGCTGTCCAGGATCTACTGGTCAGGGGAGTGATTGTGCCAGTTCCCTCAATGGAACGTTTTCAGGGGTTTTACTCCAATCTTTTTGTAGTCCCCAAGAAGGAAGGGGTCTGTCCAATCCTGGACCTCAGGCCCTCAATTGTTTTGTCAAAGTGCAAAAATTCTGAATGGAGTCGATTTCACTCGGTAGTGGCAGCGCTCCATCAGTGGGACTTTATGGCATCCTTGGACATCATGGACACATACCTGCATGTTCCCATATGCACAAAGCACCAGAGATTTCTGCGCTTTGCGATCGAAGAGGACCACTTTCAATTTGTGGCCCTCCCGTTCGGCCTGGCCTCGGCACCACGGGTCTTCACCAAGGTGCTCGCCCCGGTACTGGCCCTGCTGAGGCAGCGCGGGATCGCTTTTGTAGGATACCTGGACGACCTTCTCCTGAGAGCTTCCTCAAGCTCAAAGTTAGAGGATTTGTCCATCACCTGCCAGACCCTCCGAGAATTCGGCTGGCTTCTGAATATCCAGAAGTCACTATTAGTACCGTCTCAGCGGCTGGGATACCTGGGGTTAGTCCTGGATTCCTCGGAGGCGAAAGTTTTTTTCTCCCAACGGAAAAACTTTAGACTGATGGTGGCCTCTTTCGAGGCAGTTCCGTATGCCCAGTTCCACACCTGAGTGTTACAGAAAGAGATTCTGTCATGTTGGGACAAGCTCCCTTTGTCTCTGGATTACCAGATTCGGGCGAGTCGAGTCTAGTCCTCGCTAGTGTGGTGGCTGACGTCTCTGGTGCTTCGGACCGGGAAGTCGTTTCTGCCGTGCCATTGGACAGTGGTCACGACGGATGGGGGTGCCCAGTCAGCCCAGGGGCGCTGGACTTGGGATGAGTCCCGCCTTCCAATCAATGTACTGGAGTTCCGAGCGATCAAGTTGTGCCTCGCCGAGTGGTCCCTGGGTCTGCAGGACAACGCCATGGCCGTGGCATACGTCAATCATCACGGAGGCACACGGAGCTCGGCTGCAGCGACAGAAGTCGCGCACATCCTCTGGTGGGCCGAAAGGTACGTTCCAGCTCTGTCGGCCGTGTACATTCCGGGGGTGCTGAACTGACAAGCCGACCACCTAAGTCGACAAACACGACTAGACCAAGGAGAGTGGTCACTACACCCGGAGGTGTTTCAGAGTCTGTGCCGAAAATGGGGCACTCCAAACGTGGACCTTCTGGCCCAATCGGAAGGTGTCGTGGTTCGCAGCCAGGTCAAGAGACCTGTGGACGGACGTGTCAGAAGCGTTGGTGGCGCCATGGGGTCACCATCGCCTAATCTACACCTTCCCTCCTCTGAAACTTCTTCCTCGCCTGCTGCGCAGAGTGGAAGCCGAGTGGATTCCAACGATCCTGATCGCCCCAGATTGCCCGCGCCTTCCCTGGTACGCGGACCTGGTGCATCTGGTGGCAGACGTCCCTTGGCGTCTACCCCTGAGAGAAGATCTTCTGTCGCAGGGTCTGATCTTTCACCCTGCTTTAGTCGCTAGCTTTAACGGTGTGGCTGTTGAGAGCCAGGTGCTGAAGGACCGTTGTCTGTCATGTGATCTCTACCATGCTACGAGCACGGAAGTCTACTTCACGAAAGATTTACCATCGTACGGAAGGACTACATCTCTGTGTGAAGAGATGAAATGGCACCCACGTACATATGTGATGTCCCGGATTCTGCTGTTCTTACAGCGTGGAGTGGATCAGGCTCTCGCCTTAAGTACGGTTAAGAGTCAGATTTCGGCTCTAGCTGTTTTCTTTCAGCGACCCTTGGCGGCGCACTCCCTGGTGCTTACGTTTGTGCAGGGGGTTCGGCATGTGGCCCCCCCTGTGTGTCCTCCACTGCCTCCATGGGACTTGAATTTAGTCCTCTCGGTGCTTCAAGACACTCCGTTTAGAGGACATTCGAAAGATCCCTTTGTTAACTCTGTCCCAGAAGGTGTTTTTTCTGGTGGCAATTACCTCGGTCAGATGGGTATCTGAACTGGCGGCCTTGTCCTGCAAGGCTCCCTACTTGGTCATCCATAAGGATAAGGTGGTGCTGCGGCCGCAGCCGTCATTTCTCCCAAAGGTTGTTTCGGCTTTTCACATTAATGAGGACATTGTGTTACCATCCTTATGTCCTCGGCCAAAAAAACCAAAGGAGGCCTCTTTGCATTCCTTGGATGTGGTTTGGGTGCTACGGCACTACTTTTCGGAAGTCTGACTCACTGTTCGTGTCGGTGACTGGTCCTTAAAAGGGTCTGGCTGTCTCGTCGGCCACCACTTCTAGGTTGATCAGACAGGTCTTTCTTCAGGCCAATGCCCTAAGGGGCCGGGCGCCTCCCTTTCAGGTTACGGCGCATTCGACCAGGGCGATTGGTGCCTCTTGGGCTTTCCGTCATCAAGCGTCTGTTTTACAGGTATGGCAGCGACCTGGTCGTCAATCCACACCTTTTCAAAATTCTACAATTTTGGATTGTGGATGTGAGTGCATCTTTGGATGCCTCCTTCGGTCGCAAGGTTTTACAGGCAGCAGTTTAAGGTTGGGGTTCCTCCGTTGAGAAACTCTGGTTTTTGTGTGAGGTGAAGCTTGGTTTGCTGTGTTGTTTTCCCACCCCTAGAAAAAAAATTGACACTGTTCGGGGACGTCCCCAAGGTCAATGCTGCTGTGTCCGTCCATGAACGGAAGAGAAAATAGGATTTTTGAACTCACCGTAAAATCCATTTCTCTGAGTTCATGGATGGACACAGCACCCACCCCTCCTTTTGTTTGTACTGCTTGTTACGAACTGGAGCTGCTGAGTCAGAGTGGGATATACCCAGGGGACCCGCCCCCTGGGAGGTGCTGTACTGAAGAAAGTGTTTTAACAGTTGAAGTGCTGTTTTTTCTGCCTAGCCTCTCCTGAAAGGAAGGATATATAACCCTAAGGTCAATGCTGCAGTGTCCGTCCATGAACTCGGAGAAATGGATTTTACGGTGAGTACAAAAAATCCTATTTTTTAGCGGGGCTATACCGCCACCGGGGCTCCCGTCCCAGTGTGAAAGAGGCTTTGTGGCATAATGTCTCCTGAAAGCTTATCCAGCCAGCTACGGTGAGGGGGGGGTGGGAAGTATTTGATCCCCTGCTGATTTTTGTATGTTTGCCCACTGACAAAGAAATGATCAGTCTATCATTTTAATGGTCGGTTTATTTTACCAGTGGGAGACAGAATAACTAATATATCCAGAAAAAAAAGACTTCTTTCAAAAAAGTTGTCGAGGACAACCACGGAGGGCTCCAGTAAGCTCTCTGTGGCTTATCGGAGCCGTCAGTAGTGGTGGAGGCGATCGGTTTCTCTCTGCTGCTTGGCATGGATACGAGTGAGGGGAAGATGGCCGCAACGTCAAAACGTCACTTCCGCCTATATCGCTTAAAGGGCATTATTTATTGCATTTTAGTGTCTCATATTTAAGAGGATCTGTCATATTATTTTTTATTTTTTTTACATTACAAGGGATGTTTGCATTCCTTGTAATAGGAATAAAAGAGACACGCTTTTTTTTATTTTTATTTACACTGTTCTTTAAAAAAAAAAAAAGGTAAAATAAAATATACAAAATACATTTTTTTTTTTTCTTTACATTGTTCGTAATATAAAAAAGGTAAAATAAATTGTTCGTTATATAAAAAAGGTAAAATAAATTGGAAGTAAAAAAAGTTTTTCTTATTATTTTTCCTTTTTTTTTTTTTTTTTAACCACTTCAATACAGTGCACTAAAACCCCCTTCTTACCCAGACCAATTTTCAGCTTTCGGTGCTCTCACACTTTGAATTACAATTACTCAGTCATGCAACACTGCACCCAAATAAAATTCACGTCCTTTTTTTCACACAAATAGAGCTTTCTTTTGGTGGTATTTAATCACTTGTGGGATTTTTATTTTTTGCGCTATAAATAAAAAAAGGCGGAAAAGTTCGTGAAAAATTGCTGTTTTTTTTTGGGAAAATGTTTTGGGAAAATGTGGAAAAAAAATTAAAACGCATTTTATTTGCACAAAGTTGTCCATTTATAAGATATTTCGAACACATAGCGAATGCATAGCAAAAATGACACCCCAAAAAACATTCTGCTACTCCTCCTGAGTATGGGGATACCAAATGTGTGGGACTTTTACACAGCCTGGCCACATAAATAGGCCCAGCATTGAAGTAGCACCATCAGGCGATCTACGAGCATAAATTGCACATCTCATTTCTCAACCACCTATTAGGCCGCGTACACACGAGGGGATATGTCCGCTGAAAACGGTCCGATGGACCGTTTCAGCAGACATCTCCGCTCGTGTGTATGGGCTAGCGGACAGATTTCTCCACCCGACAGATTTCAAAGCATGCTTTGAAATCCATCCGGTGGGAATCTGTCCGCCCGACATGTCTGCTGGTTAGTACACTTACCAGCAGACATGTCGTCCCCCACCGCCGCCGCCGAATGGATTCGGCGCATGCGCGGAAGTGTTTTACTTCCTGGTGCGGTGACGTGGCGATGACGCGGCGGCGTCAACGTCACCGCCGCGTCACCGCGCCGTCCGGCGGCGGGGAATTTGATCCGATGGTGTGTACACGCCATCGGATCAAACTCCCGATCGGACATATCCGATGGAAATGGTCCGCGGACCGTTTTCATCGGATATGTCCGATCGTGTGTACGAGGCCTTACACTTTTGAAGGCCCTGGAGCACCAAGACAATGAAATTGCCCACAAAATGACCCCATTTTGGAAAGAAGACACCCCAACGTATAATCTATGAGGCATAATGAGTCTTTTGAGCGGTTATTTTTTTTCCAGAAGTTTTTGAAAAATGTGGAAAAAAAATGAAAACGCATTTTATTTACACAAAGTTGTCCATTTATAAGATATTTCCAACACATAGTGTGTACATAGCAAAAATTACAACCCAAAATACATTCTGCTACTTGTTCTGAGTATGGGGATACCAAATGTGTGGGACTTTTACACAGCTTGGCCACATACAGATGCCCAACATCCAAGTAGCACCATCAGGCGTTCTAGGAGCATACATTACATATATAATTTCCTGGCAACCTATCGTTTTTGAAGGCTCTTCATATTTCTAACACATAGCATGTACATACCAAGAATTACAATCCAAAATAAATTCTATTGCGGAAAGGGTAAAAAAAAAGTATTACCTGTGCTTTTAGTAGTGTCCACAGAAGAGAGCACTGGTCCAGGCAGCAGTCAGGGATGTGCTTAGCGACAGCTATAGTAATTATCCTGGCAGCATATTTGCATAGTCCAGGTAGCAGTGGTGTGGCTCGTTCATGCCGCAGGCAAAGATGATGGCAGGCATGATGGCAGTAAGTCAGCAGCAGGCTGAGGGCTGCAATCGGGTAAGACCTGTGCACAGGGGCACAGGGGTAGAGGCTTCGACCCACCCAAATCTCTATGAAGCCTCCGGACTCCAGATCCTAATCCGGAAATTACAAAACCCGGTGAAAACAAAAAAAAATGTTTTCTCCATCCGGGAAAACTATTCTGGAGCCCCTCACATATGTGAGACCCCTGTGTACTACAATAGTAGGGCAACAGATCAGTCCAAGTGGTAGGCAAAAGCATAGTCCATAAAACAGGCCAGGGTTAGTTCACGTGGAAGCAGTCCAAACGGTAGGCAGAGGCATAGTCAAAAAACAGGCCAGGGTCAGTTTACGTGGAAGCAGTCCAAGCAGTAGGCAAAAGCATAGTCCATAAAACAGGCCAGGGTCAGTTTACGTGGAAGGCAGTAGCATGAAAATGGTCAGAAAATGGTCAGATGGGCGAAATGGTTAAAAATATGGGCTAATATTTTGGGGATTCGTGATAAGTTTCAAAGCATTCTCCAATGCAAAGGCCAGGTTGGGAGGGACACCGGGGACAATGGTAGCTGGAATCTTTTCGAAATCCTCTTTTGCTGCACACGCGACATATTTTTTGCCGTCTTCGGCCTCCTTCGGATGGTGGGATGTTGTGCGGGTAGTGGCGTCCATGAAGTCGGCTAACGGCATCAGAGCAAAGGGTCTCTGTGGGGGGTCCTTGTGGATAGATGAGGGACATGACTAGTTCTTCTGTGAATTGTAGCAAGCGGGCAGGGTTTTCAGTGGATTTGGAGTAGACTACATAAGAATTATAAATGGCCAAATGGATGAGATAAATTGCTACCTTCTTGTACCAGAATCGGGACCTCCTTATTGATAAATAGGGCTGAATCATTTGATCATTGAAATCCACCCCCCCCATGTACAGATTATAATCTTGGACACATGTCGGCTTTTCAATGGGACCTCGTCTTCGTTGAACAACAACTGCAGTGTCATTATGAATGGTGGACATCATGTGCACGTCTCGGTTATCCTTCCACCTCAAGGCCAGCAGTTCGTTGCACCTCACTGCTGCTCTTTGCCCCCTTCGCAGCTTTTTGTTGACAATCGATTGTGGGAAGCCCTTCCTATTTTTTCTGGAGGTTCCGCAGGCCAGGGTTTTTTCAACATATAAGTGTCGGAAAAGGGGCAGGCTGGTGTAAAAATTATCAAGGTAAAGATGATATCCCTTTCTCAAGAGTGGGTAAGCCAGGTCCCATACAATTTTTCCAGCTGTGCCTATGTAGGCCGGGCACTCAGGGGGCTGGAGCTGGGAATCTCTTCCTTCATAAATGCGAAACGCATACAGATATCCCGTGGCTCTCTCACAAAGTTTGTAAAATTTTACACCATATTTAGCCTTTTTGCTAGGAATGTATTGCTTTATTCCTAGACGGCCACAAAAGGGTACCAGGGACTCATCCACACATATATGTTTCTCGGGGACATAGATTTCTGCAAATTGCTGGGAAAGGAAATTGATCAGAGGGTGAATCTTGTACAATTTATCGTAATCTGGATGATTATGGGGAGGGCACTTGGTATTGTCATTGAAATGAAAGAATCGCATTATCATTTCATATCGGGACCTGGACATTGTGGCAGAATACATGGGCTGATGGTAGATGGGTTTGGTGGACCAATAAGAATGTCCTTGATTTTTTTTGTTAAGCCCCATGTTTACGGTGAGGCCAAGAAACAATTTGAACTCCTCCAAATTGACATCTCTCCACTCAAATGGACGGGCATAAGATGATTGGGGGTTGTTGGCAATATACTGCTGGGCATACAAATTTGTCTGGTCGATAATTAACTGCAAAAAAGTGTCGGGCAAAAAGAGATGAAGGTAATCAACTTCTGAAAAATTTTGGGTGTTGGCCTGCACACCTGGCTGTGCGGTGAAAGGGGGAATAATGGGTGATCCAGAGTCGGAAGGCAGCCATTTTGGGTTGGCAAGACCATCTGGCATGAATGTAGTGGCCCTGGCTCCTGGGGGACGTGACACTCCAGTAGTTGGGAGGGGTTGAATTTCTTGTGCTGGTACTTAGGAGTGATCTGGCACCACTGGGCCTGGGCATTTGTTCATCAGGGGTTTCGCTGGCGGCATCGCTGGTACTGGGGCTTTGTTCCCGGGGGCCTTTTGCTGGCATCAGCGCTGGTACCGGGCCTATTGCTGGTGGCGCTGGTACTGGGCCTTTGTTCCCGGGGCCTTTTGCTGGCGTCAGCGCTGGTTTTGCCCCTATTGCTGGTGGCGCTGGTACTGGGTCTTTGTTCCCGGGGCCTTTTTCTGGCGTCAGCGCTGGTACTGGGCCTATTGCTGGTGGCGCTGGTACTGGGCCTAGGAATATCTTCCTGGTTGCTGGCGGCTGCCTGGTTTTCAGCGTGCCGTGCCCTTTTAGGAGGGACCCATTCTTCATCCGAATCGTTGCTATATTCAATCGGTTCAAATTCCGATTCGGAATCAGAAATGGAATCTGATGAGAGCTCCCCGGTGCTCTCATCGGTCATTGAGAGGATATGGAACGCCTCTTGGGTACTATACAATCTTTTGGACATTTTGGCTGTGTGGCGGGTAGCTGTATACAATGGGTGACAGATGGGTGGCAGGTGATGTTCACTGATGGGTGATGGTGTGATGGACGATGGTCCCTGATGGGTGACAGGTGATGGTGATGGTCACAGATGGGTGACAGGCCACGGACGGTGACGGGTGATGGTCACTGATGGGTGACGGGTGATAAGGCAGGTCACTGATGTTTGACGAGTGCACCGCTGATGGGTGACGGGTGATGGGAGATAGAGCACGGTCACTGATGGGTGACGGGTGACAGATGCACTGCTGATGGTCACAGATGGGTGACAGGGCAGGTCACTGATGGGTGACGGGTGCTAGGACAGGTCACTGATGGGTGACGGGTGAAAGTGCAGGTCACTGATGGGTGACGGGTGAAAGTGCAGGTCACTGATGGGTGACGGGTCACAGGGCAGGTCACTGATGGGTGACGGGTCACAGGGCAGGTCACTGATGGGTGACGGGTCACAGGGCAGGTCACTGATGGGTGACGGGTCACAGGGCAGGTCACTGATGGGTGACGGGTCACAGGGCAGGTCACTGATGGGTGACGGTGAAAGGGCACGGTCACTGACGGTTGCACCGCTGATGGCAGTCTCTTTGTGTGACAGGTGCACTTTATGGGTGACTGTTGGGTGACTGTTAACAATTGGGGGGGGGGGGCAAAGGGTGGTGTGGTGTTTGTGCAGACACTACAGAAACACAGAACTGTAACTCACTGATAGTAGCTCTTCTCTCCTCACACTGCAAACAATGTGTGAGGAGAGAAGAGCTGGTAACAGTTAGTTACAGCTCTGTGTTTACACTTACAGATCAGGCTGTGAATGGATCACAGCTGATCACGTGGTACACAGCCCTGTCCAATGGCTGTGTACCATTGTCGGCGACGAGCAGTGTTCCCGGGAACACGCTGCCGCCGACGGGCACGCGCGGCGTGCGCACGATCGCGCGTAAACGCCGTGCACAGCGGTCTATTCAATTCGTGATCAGCCGTGAATTCAACACGGCCGATCACGTGGTGAACAGCGCATCCGCGCCGCTGTTCACCCCCTGTCGGTGACGAGCGGTGTCTCGGTGACACGCCGCCACCGTCAGTACACGGATGCGCGCACGCGATCGCGCGCATTCCCTATTTAAAGACATCACGTCATATGACGTGATGTCAGAACAATGGAGTCCTCCGCCCGCCGTCATATGACGGTGGGCGGTGGACAAGTGGTTAAAGAAGCGTCACTTTTTTATTCCTTTTTTTTTTTTTTTTTTTTTTTTTTTTAAAGTGTATTTTTGTGCGTGAACTCGAGAGAGAGGAGCCGGACTGCAGGAGTTGGGAGTAGGCAGACCCTCCCCCCGGAGGCATTCGCCATCCTTCTCCATGCCCCTGGTGGCAATGGTGGGTGTAAAGGGGGGCCTCCCACTCACCCCGCCCTACCTGCTCCTCTTGGGAGCCCAACTGGGGCCCAACGGGACCCCAATGGGGCAGAGGGACTCCCCCTATGAGGGAGTGAGGGGGCCTAGCCCACCCAGCCAGCCCCGTAGGTCCTTCGCCTCTCTTTATTTTTTAAGAGACCGCATGGCCAAAGTGCGTGTGTTTTTTTTAAACCAATTTCGTGTGCGTGCAAGTGTGGTGGTTTTTGGGGGGGGGGTGGGCGCACTAAGCACAGGCATACCTTGCATAGCACACCCACCGGGAGCCGGGCTGAGACCACCAAACTCAATTCACATGTAGCCGAGACCGGCATCCGAACCCTTGGCTGCAGAGGTGAATGGCTTGTCAACGCAGTGCCAATCACGTTGAGCCACCACAGCTCCCGTTTTTTTTATTCCTATTACAAGGAATGCAAACATCCCCTTGTAATGTAATACTAAGAAAAAAAAATTGCACGTAGAAGCGAACACATACATATGTGAGTAGCGCCCAAATATGAAAACTGTGTTCAAACCACACATGTGAGGTATTGCCGCGATCGTTAGAGTGAGAGCAATAATTCTAGCCCTTTTTTGTAACTAAAAGCATGCAACCTGTAGAATAAAAAAAAAAAAACCTTGCCTATGGAGATTTTTAAGGATAGAAGTATGTTGCCATTCCACGAGCGGGCGCAATTTTGAACCGTGACATGTTTGGTATCAATTTACTCACGGTAACATTATTTTTCGATATATGTATGTATATATATATATGAGAGAAAAAAAATTGGGCTAACTTTACTGTTTTTTTTTTTTTTTTTACATTTTTAGTTTAAAGTGTTTTTTTCCCCCCAAAAAAGTGCACATGTAAGACTGCTGCCCAAATACGGTGTGACAAAGTGTTACAACGACCACCATATTGTTCTCTGTGGTGTTAGAACCCCCAAAAATTATACATATTTCCTTTTTTTATATTTTTCTAGCTAAAAAACGTGTTTTTAACTTAAACAACACATCTCAAACAGTGGCTCAGGGCTTAAGTGGTTAAATTGCCCTACAAAACTCATAGCACATAACTGTGCGCCACACTGACGTGTTTCGTGCCGCTACCAAATGTTGTGATTTTTTTTTTTCCCACACACTCCCGAATGCCATGGGACATTGCAATCTTCACTTCAAGAGTTTATAAATACCACAAGGATAAATATACAATGTGCTGTAAAAACCTTTTATGCACTGTGAAGTTTAAATTGGGACATTTCTGATGTTTTTAAACCGCTTTGTGCAGTGAATGGAAAGAGGTGGGGGAAATCTCTGTTGGGGACACTGATAATGGGGACATTCATGCTGGGGACACTGATGGTGAAAAATATGCTGGGGACACTGATGATGGTGAAAAATATGCTGGGGACGCGGAAGATGGGGAGACTCTGCTGGGGACACTGATAATAGTGACATCCATGCTGGGGACACTGATAATGGGGAAAACTCTACTAAAGACACTGATAATTGTGGATACTAATAATGGGGACATCTATGCTGGGGACATCCATGTTGAGGACACTGATAATGGGGACATCCATGCTGGGGACACTGATAATGGGCACATCCATGCTGGGGACACTGATAATGGGCACATCTATGCTGGGGACACTGATAATGGGCACATCTATGCTGGGGACACTGATAATGGGCACATCCATGCTGGGGACACTGATAATGGGCACATCCATGCTGGGGACACTGATAATGGGCACATCTATGCTGGGGACACTGATAATGGGCACATCTATGCTGGGGACACTGATAATGGGCACATCTATGCTGGGGGACACTGATAATGGGCACATCTATGCTGGGGACACTGATAATGGGCACATCTATGCTGGGGACACTGATAATGGGCACATCTATGCTGGGGACACTGATAATGGGCACATCTATGCTGGGGACACTGATAATGGGCACATCTATGCTGGGGACACTGATAATGGGCACATCTATGCTGGGGACACTGATAATGGGGGAAATCTATGCTGGGACACTGATAATGGGGAAAATCTATGCTGGGACACTGATAATGGGGAAAACGCTACTGAGGACACTGATAATTGGGGAAACTCTGCTGCGGACACTAATTAAATGGGGAGACTCTGATGGAGAAATAGACGTGCAGATGTTTTTGGCCCCTGAATACTTGTAAACTCTACAATGTGGCCCTCATGTTGAAAAGTTTGGAGACCCCTACTCTAACACATTAAGTGACCTGGAACAAGTATACAGACAATAAGACCATAGTAAACTCCTGAAGTCCTGAATTTAATGCTTGGTCCAGGTCTGTAAGGAAACTGGCATTTTTCAGATGGGGAGCTCAAGCATGGAAGCCTTGACATTTGTCTTGAGTAGGGTGGCAAAACCCTAAAGTCCCAGGTGGCCAAGAACAGAGTCGAGAATTATGGCGGGAACATCTCTCTGTTGGGTATTCAGGACGTAGAAGGGGTTGATTTGGACCGGAAGGGTCCTGGATGGATTGGCCATTGAAAACCAAATGCATACATTTTTGCATAAGCCTAGTTGTGATTGGTTCCTATCATAGCCCAATGATCTAACGATTCTGGCCGGTCCTCCACGGTGTTGGCACTACTCTATGGATCAATTGGTGTTGTAGAGCTCTGTAGTGACTTCCCCTTCGGTGATGGGTCGATGAAGCGCTGGCAGTAGGTCATCAGTCTGCCAGGTTAAATAATGCTGGTCATTATTTGGCTATAAAAAGTTGGGCCTCAATCGGGTCACCTTAAAACTAGACCTACAAGTGTCTCAGACAAGGTTGTCTAAGTTTATATTATTCAGCCACCTGTCTGGAGCAGAGGGATGTCCCTTCGGTGCCATGTTTCCGGGTGGCTCTGCCGGGATTTATTCTCTCATTTGCTGGAATTAACACAGTAATGGTTCTAAATCCCCACACAATGCCACCAGAGACCTTTTGAGCCGGGCGCGGATTAACCGGAATAATTGAGAATATAAATGTGGAGCCGTAAGGCACTTAGACACTGAATATGAGCTTTAGTATTCCAGCCAACGATTCCCCCGAGAGTCGACGGTTGTCAGGCTGGAGAGATTTTGGGCCTCCAAAAGGTATGGGCTTGCTGGGTATGATAGCGTCGTATTGTGGCGCGGCGGCGCCGTGTTCTCTTGTGTGTGATCTATGCCAAGTGCCCCGAAGCCTGTTTTAGATGGCTCATAAAAATGAAACCTCTTTCCATTCACTGCACATTCCTCTGTTCATCTGAATTTTTTTGACGGTTCTCTAATGAATAGTAGTTGGTCTCTTGATAGTTATTTAAAGGGGTGTTCCACCCAAAAAAACTACCTTTTTTCAATCCACTCCTCACCCCCATACATGCCACATTTGGCATGTAATTTTTTTGGGGGGGGAGTGGGGGCTTCAGTAGGAGTGGGACTTCCTGTCCCACTTCCTGCTTCCGCCGAGGGGCTGGTTAGGCGATTAAGCTTAATCGCCTACACCAGCCCCCTCCCTGTAGGCGATCACATGGGACACTGACAGGTCCCATGCGATCGCCTCTCCAATCAGCGGCGAGCCGCGCCGCGCACGCATGCGCAGTACGGCTCGCGCATGCGCAGTGGGTGCCCGGCCGTGAAGCCGAAGGCTGTCACGGCTGGGTGCCCACAGTGGAGATGGAGACGCCGGCCGGGGAGGGGGGGAGAGGAGCGGAGCCCCGGTCGGCGCGTCGCTGGAACGCAGGACCAGGTAAGTGAGTGTTTATTAAAAGCCAGCAGCTACACTTTTTGTAGCTGCTGACTTTTAATAAACAAAATTTTGGCTGGAACACCCCTTTAATAATAAAGGGTAATAAAAAATAAAAAAATGCCTTATTCTCCGGCTTCCCACCATTAAAAATAACCGGTGGCACCAAATCTAGGTTGGAACGTGGAGGCAAATCGGCAAAACACTATAACGCCTTTATTATAAACTTGGGCGCATTGCACCAAAGGGGAAATGAAGATGGACCAGTGTTGGCTTCTGATCAGGTGAAGGTGTCCAAATCGTGTGTGTGTGTGTGGCGAATTTAATTCAAAATACTAACCACAAAATACAAAGCCATGCACAACTCTGCCCCGAGCTACATCACCAATCTTGTCTCCAAACATATCCCCAACCGTCATCTCCGCTTTTCTCAAGACCTCCTACTGTCAAGCACTCTTGTCTCCTCCTCCTCCTCCCCATGCTCATCTTCAGAATTTCTCCAGAGCCTCTCTCAATCCTCATGAACTCGCTACCCGTCCGGCTAGAGACATACCCCAAGCGACTTACAGCTGTAATCACAGCAAAAGGTGGCGCTACAAAGTATTAACTTAAAGTGGCTGAATAATTTTGCACGCCCAATTTTTCAGTTTATTTGTTAAGAAAGTTTGAAATATCCAATAAATTTTGTTCCACTTCATGATTGTGTCCCACTTGTTGTTGATTCTTCACAAAAAATTACAGTTTTATATCTTTAGGTTTGAAGCCTGAAATCTGGCAAAAGGTCACAAAGTTCAAGGGGGCCGAATACTTTTGCAAGGCACTGTATATATATGTGTGTGTGTGTGTGTGTGTGTGTGTGTGTATATATATATATATATATATATATATATATATATATATATATACTCACTCAAGAAATAAAACAATATAAGAAAGAAAAGCAATATTTGAGTAGTTGAGAAAAGTAACAAACATAAACACAAAATAATCATTTTATTTAACTTCATCACACTGCGGCATATAACGGCGCTATATAAATCCTGCATAATAATAATTGTGTGTGTGTGTGTGTGTGTGTAGATGGATAGATAGAAATTCTTCCTTTTTTTTTGTACCATCAACAGGTTAATCAATGTTGAGTGAACCCGGGATTTACAAGTTGCCATAGCCTCTAGATATTAAATGAACATAGACTACAGGGGAGCCATTTGCATCATGTTCCAAATTACACCCAACATACAGGCATAACCTGGTGCAAAAGGTGGCATTGGCCTTTAAAGTGGAGTTTCCATCACAATTTTTTTTTATTTTCATTAGATCTAAAAAAAAAAAACATTTTTTACCCATCTGGAAATGCCTGTTGCTATGCGGTCCCACGAAATCTGCCTTTGAAATCACCTAGGATTCTGACATCATCTCCCTCTAATGCTCCTGGGAAATGTGTGTCATCATTTCCCAGGATGCAGTGCGCTGTCCAATTATCACTCCCCATCCAAGACTTCCAGGAAGTAAGTGCTTGTAGGCTTCACAATGCCCACAAGCAACATGACAACGGTGTGGACATAGTTTATAAACTATCTTTTTTGAATAAATATGCGGATTGTAAAATAGTAAGTGACCGGATTTATAATATAAAAAAGGCAGGATGAAAGGACATACATTTAAAAAATGCTAATTGTGATTGGAACCCCGCTTTAAGTAAATTGGGCATTTGGATAGGTTTGTAAGCAGGTGCGGTTGGGTAGACTGCCCCTAGGGGGCTCTGTCCTAAAATACTTTGTGGGTAATGAAATTGGGTGTTGGGTCCCTTTTTTTTTTTCTTACATAGCCTTTCTGTAGGGATGTAGGGGTAGAGGCAATGGCCATATGTATATACCTGGTTGGGAAGAGCCAAGTGCAGCTGGGGATGGGAGCCAGATGGGCCACCAGAATGCAGATGTAGTCAGCTGTGAAGAGGGCCTGGATAGGGCTGGATGACGGGGTGCGGTAGTGCTGCACAAAGGGCTCACCATGTAGTCCTCCGGCCTCTTATGGTTGGGGGAGGATAAGAGCGGGCTGCAAAAGGCCTTTCAGGCCAGGCCAAGTGTTCTCTGCTGTGATTTCTATTTTCCTTGAGGTGCTTGGAGAAGTGTACAGATTAGAGGTCGACCGATATATCGGCAGGCCGATATATCGGCCGATAGTTGGCCGTTTTGGAGAAATCGGCATCGGCGGATTTTCATCCAAATTAGGCCGATATTTAACATGGCCGTTGGCGGTGCTGCGGCTCCGGAGGTAGGCCGAAGCCGCGGCCTTTCCTGATGCTGTGACCGCGGCGGCAATCCGCGGATTGCCGCCCCGGTCACAGCATTAGGAAAGGCCGCGGCTTCGGCCTAGCTCCGGAGCCGCGGCCATCTTGGTACACCCAGCGCGGCGGCCCTCCCCTCTGTTTACACCCAGAGGAGGAGGGGCCCGCTCACTGCTATCAGCTTTTTTTGTTTTTTTTTTTGTTTTAGTAAGTCGGCAGCGGACCTGTAACCGCCAATCGGCTGCCGCCGCTGCTGATATCCTCCACTCTGGGGGAAAAAAACGTCCCCTGACTGCTGCGCGCCCTGCCTCTGCCTACGAGCCCCAGAATGCAGCGCGGGCTGGTAACTGCCGGCCCGCACTGCATTCTGGGGTTTGTAGGCAGAGGCAGGGCGCGCAGCAGTCAGGATGTCGGCAGCGGCGGCCGCCGATTGGCTGTTACCGGCCCGCTCTGCATTCTGGGGATTGTAGTCAGAGGCGGGGCAGCAGCACGTCAGGGCCAGGAACAAATAGAGTTGTGTGCTAGGCTGGTGGGCATTGATAAGTGAATGACATTGGGCTGTACTGGTGGGCACTGGTTGGCACTGATGAGGTGATGCACTGGTTGGCACTGATGAGGTGATGCACTGGTTGGCACTGATGAGGTGATGCACTGGTTGGCACTGATGAGGTGATGCACTGGTTGGCACTGATGAGGTGATGCACTGGTTGGCAATGATGGGATGCACTGGTGGATTGATGAGTTGGCACTGATGGGCTGCACTGGTGGGCACTAATGAGGTGGCACCGATGGGCTGCACTGATGTGGCACTGACAGGCTGCACCCCACCTCTCCACCCTAAATAATTATCTCCTCCCCCACCTCTCCACCCTAGGTTTTTTAAAATGAGGGGGGGAAAAAATCGGCCTAAAATATCGGCCGCAAAAATCGGCAACACATATCGGCCATCGACCGCCCCGATTTTCCAAATATCGGCATCGGCCAGAGAAAAACCCATATCGGTCGACCTCTAGTACAGATACTAGAGGAGCAGCTGCAGGGAGTGCAGGGAGTTTTGAGTTGGATCCATGGAGCCTTGGGCAAGTCGGAGACCTCCTGAGTGAATGCTAATTACCCTGGAAAGGCCAGAGACTATGCGAAGGGAAGATGGCTTAATGGTGAAGTACTGTGCACTGCTTTCACATAATGACTGCTGTGGTACATCCACTATAAGTGACCCAGAGTAGTATATGTTGCCATCTCCTGTAGAAACATCAGTAACGTGAGGGAATGGATATATATATATAAATTTTATTATACATTTTTTTATTAATTTTTTATTCTAACACCCTAGAGAATAAAATGGCGGTCGTTGCAATACTTTGTCACACCGTATTTGCGCAGCGGTCGTTTTTACAAGCGCACAGTAAAGTTGTCCCATTTTTTTTTTTTATATTGTGAAAGATGATTTTATATACCCAACATGTCACGCTTCAAAATTGCGCCCGCTTGTGGAATGGCGACAAACCTTTACCCTTTAACTAGTTGCAGACCAGCCGTCGCAGTTATATGGCGTCCGGTCGGCTCGGCTGCGCGAGATCACGTAGCCATATGTCATCACGCTATGCAGCCTATAGGGGCACGTGCGTGCCCGGCGGCCGCGATCACCGTCGGGCACCTGTTCATTACAGAGTGAGAACCGGGAGCTGTGTGTGTAAACACACAGCTCCCGGTCCTGTCGGGGGAGAAATGTCTGACAATGTATGAACAGCGATCAGTCATTTCCCCAAGGCAGTCCCCCGCCCTTCAGTTGGAACACACCTAGGGAACATACTTAACCCATTCCTCACACCCTACTGTTAACCCCTTCCCTGCCAGTGACATTTTTATAGTAATCAATGCATTTTATAGCACTGATTGCTAACAAAAAATGCCACTGGTCCCAGAAATGTGTCAAGTGTGTCTGAAGTGTCCGCCATAATGTCGCAGTACCAATAAAAATCACTGATCGCCGCCATTACTAGTAAAAAAAAAAATCTTAATAAAAATGCCATAAAACTATCCCCTATTTTGTAGACACTATAATTTTGCACAAACCAATCAATAAAATGCTTATTGCAATTTTATTTTTATTTTTTTACGAAAAATATGTAGAAGAATACGTATCGGCCTAAACTGAGATTTTTATTTTTATTTTATTTATATATATATATATATATATATATATTATTTTTTTTTGGCGGATATTTATTACAGCAAAAAGTATAAAATATTTTCAAAATTGTCGCTCTATTTTTGTTTATAGCGCAAAAAATAAATTGCAGAGGTGATCAAATGCCACCAAAAGAAAGCTCTATTTGTGGGGGAAAAAACGCCAATTTTGTTTGGGAGCCACAATGCAGGACCGCGCAATTGTAGCATTGTCAAAAGCGATGCAGTGCCGAATTGCAAAAAGTGGCCCGTTCATTGACCAGCAATATGGTCCGGGGCTGAAGTGGTTAAAATCTCCTTAGGCGACATTTAAAAAAAATTCTACAGGTTGCATGTTTTGAGTTACAGAAGAGGTCTGGGGCTAGAATTATTGCTCTCGCTCTAACGATTGTGGCGATACCTCACATGTGTGGTTTTAACAACGCTTTCATATTCGGGCGCTATTCACGTATGTGTTTGCTTCTGCACGCAAGCTTGGCGGGACAGGCGCATTCCTGGCTCCTCACTTTTTTAGCTGGCACGTAGATTCCAAGCTAATTTGTCAAGCCCTGCTATCGTGAATATAAAGGCTGATGGGGCATGTCCTAAGGCCAGTGGCGTGGCCAACCAGCCAATCAGAAGACCCCTCACAGGCTTGCTTTTTTTTTTTTTTTCATACCAGTTAGAAGTGTTGCCTAAGATTCTTAGGTTGGGCTTCTTTCATACCAGCGGGGTTGCTAAAGATCCTTGTGTTGGGCTTCTATCATACCCAGGAGGGTTGCTAAAGATCCTTGCATTTGGTTTCAAGTATAAGGCGTGGGTGTGTGTGTTTTTTTTTTTTTTTTTTTTATGGGGCACAATATTCGCCCCCAATCCCCCCCCCTATATATAATGGTGTCCCGAGAACATTGAGTAGGCACTTTCAGTTTGGTCTTTCCTTGGCGCTGTGTTGGGTTTCCTGTTGTTGAGAGGTTGGTTTGTACGCTGTAATTTATGGCTGCACAGGTGTGGTGGTGGGAGTCTGGAAACCACAGGAAGGTTATGGACGGGTTGCATGTACAGGGTGTGCCAAGTACGGCCATAATCGGCGCTGTTTATATCTTTGTGTAGGTCCCTGCCCTGTCGCCCACGCTGCCTCCTATTTCCTCTCATTGTGGCCAATCAGTTTTTTCCTTCCTTCCTTTTTCTTTTTCTTTTTCTTTTTCTTTCTTTCTTTCTTTCTTTCTTTCTTTCTTTCTTTCTTTCCTTCCTTCCTTCCTTCCTTCCTTCCTTCCTTCCTTCCTTCCTTCCTTCCTTCCTTCCTTTCTTTCTTTCTTTCTTTCTTTCTTTCTTTCTTTCTTTCCTTCCTTCCTTCCTTCCTTCCTTCCTTCCTTCCTTCCTTCCTTCCTTTTTTTTTCCTTCCTTCCTTCTTTTTTTTTCCCTTCCTTCCATCCTTCCTTCCTTCCATCCTTCCTTCCTTTTTTTCCTTCCTTCCATCCCTCCTTCCTTTTTTTTCCTTCATTCCCTCCTTCCTTCCTTTCTTTTTTTTTCCTTCATCCCTTCTTCTTTTTTTTTCCTTCATCCCTTCTTCTTTTTTTTTTCTTCCTTCCTTCCTTCTTTTTTTTTCCTTCCTTTCTTTCTTTTTTTCCTTCCTTCCTTCCTTCCTTCCTTCCTTTTTTTTTACCTTCCTTCCTTTCTTCCTTTTTTTTACCTTCCTTCCTTCCTTCCTTCCTTCCTTCCTTTTTGTTTTACCTTCCTTCCTTGATTCCTTCCTTTTCCTTCCTTCCTTTTTTTTCCTTCCTTCCTTTTTTTTTTTACCTTCCTTCCTTGATTCCTTCCTTTTCCTTCCTTCCTTTTTTTTCCCTCCTTCCTTCCTTCTTTTTTTTTTACCTTCCTTCCTTGATTCCTTCCTTCCTTTTTTTTTTCCTTCCTTCCATCCTTCCTTCCTTTTTTTCCTTCCTTCCATCCCTCCTTCCTTTTTTTTCCCTTCCTTCCATCCTTCCTTCCTTTTTTTTCCTTCCTTCCATCCCTCCTTCCTTTTTTTTCCTTCATTCCCTCCTTCCTTCCTTTCTTTTTTTTCCTTCATCCCTTCTTCTTTTTTTTTTCCTTCCTTCCTTCCTTCCTTCTTTTTTTTTCCTTCCTTTCTTTCTTTTTTTTCCCTTCCTTCCTTTCTTCCTTCCTTCCTTCCTTTTTTTTTACCTTCCTTCCTTTCTTCCTTTTTTTTTTTACCTTCCTTCCTTCCTTCCTTTTTGTTTTACCTTCCTTCCTTGATTCCTTCCTTTTCATTCCTTCCTTTTTTTCCTTCCTTCCTTTTTTTTTTTTACCTTCCTTCCTTGATTCCTTCCTTTTCCTTCCTTCCTTTTTTTTCCCTCCTTCCTTCCTTCTTTTTTTTTTACCTTCCTTCCTTTTTTTTTCCTTCCTTCCATTCCTTCCTTTTTTTCCTTCCTTCCTTTTTTTTTTTTTCCTTCCTTCCATCCCTCCTTCCTTTTTTTTTTCCTTCCTTCCATCCTTCCTTCCTTTTTTTTTCCTTCCTTCCATCCCTCCTTCCTTCCTTTTTTTTCCTTTTTTTCCTTCATTCCCTCCTTCCTTACTTTCTTTTTTTTCCTTCATCCCTTCTTCTTTTTTTTTCCTTCCTTCCTTCTTTTTTTTTCCTTCCTTCCTTCTTCTTTTTTTTCCTTCCTTTCTTTTCTTTTTTTCCCTTCCTTCCTTTCTTCCTTTTTTTTTACCTTCCTTCCTTTCTTCCTTTTTTTTTTACCTTCCTTCCTTTCTTCCTTTTTTTTTACCTTCCTTCCTTCCTTCCTTCCTTCCTTCCTTCCTTCCTTCCTTCCTTTTTTTTACCTTCCTTCCTTGATTCCTTCCTTTTCCTTCCTTCCTTCCTTTTTTTCCTTCCTTCCATCCCTCCTTCCTTTTTTTTTCCTTCCTTCCTTTTTTTTCCTTCCTTCCATTCCTCCTTCCTTTTTTTTTCCTTCATCCCTTCTTCTTTTTTTTCCTTCCTTCCTTCTTCTTTTTTTTCCCTTCCTTCCTTCCTTCCTTCCTTCCTTCCTTCTTTTTTTTTTTCCTACCTTCTTTTCTTTTTTTTTTCCTTCCTTCCTTGATTCCTTCCTTTTCCTTCCTTCCTTTTTTTTCCCTCCTTCCTTCCTTCTTTTTTTTTTACCTTCCTTCCTTTTTTTTTCCTTCCTTCCATCCTTCCTTCCTTTTTTTCCTTCCTTCCATCCCTCCTTCCTTTTTTTTCCCTTCCTTCCATCCTTCCTTCCTTTTTTTTTTCCTTCCTTCCATCCCTCCTTCCTTTTTTTTCCTTTTTTTTCCTTCATTCCCTCCTTCCTTACTTTCTTTTTTTTCCTTCATCCCTTCTTCTTTTTTTTTCCTTCCTTCCTTCTTTTTTTTTCCTTCCTTCCTTCTTCTTTTTTTTTCCTTCCTTTCTTTCTTTTTTTTCCCTTCCTTCCTTTCTTCCTTTTTTTTTACCTTCCTTCCTTTCTTCCTTTTTTTTTTACCTTCCTTCCTTTCTTCCTTTTTTTTTACCTTCCTTCCTTCCTTCCTTCCTTCCTTCCTTCCTTCCTTCCTTCCTTTTTTTTACCTTCCTTCCTTGATTCCTTCCTTTTCCTTCCTTCCTTCCTTTTTTTCCTTCCTTCCATCCCTCCTTCCTTTTTTTTTCCTTCCTTCCTTTTTTTTCCTTCCTTCCATTCCTCCTTCCTTTTTTTTTCCTTCATCCCTTCTTCTTTTTTTTCCTTCCTTCCTTCTTCTTTTTTTTTCCTTCCTTCCTTCCTTCCTTCTTTTTTTTTTTCCTACCTTCTTTTCTTTTTTTTTTCCTTCCTTCTTCTTTTTTTTTCCTTCCTTCCTTCTTCTTTTTTTTTCCTTCCTTCCTTTCTTCCTTTTTTTTTACCTTCCTTCCTTTCTTTCTTTCTTTCTTTCTTTTTTTTTCCCTTCCTTTCTTCCTTTTTTTTTTACCTTCCTTCCTTTCTTCCTTTTTTTTTTTACCTTCCTTCCTTTCTTCCTTTTTGTTTTACCTTCCTTCCTTCCTTCCTTCCTTCCTTCCTTTTTTTTTTTACCTTCCTTCCTTGATTCCTTCCTTTTCCTTCCTTCCTTTTTTTCCCTTCCTTCCTTCCTTCCTTCCTTCCTTTTTTTTTTACCTTCCTTCCTTGATTCCTTCCTTTTCCTTCCTTCCTTCCTTTTTTTTTCCTTCCTTCCTTCCTTCCTTCCTTTTTTTTTTTTGGTGAGGAAATAAAACCTTCTAGAGGTGATGTGCCTAATTTCAGCATGAAAAAACAACGTTTTTAAAAACGTAATTTAAAATGATGGTGCATCGAACATGCTGCATTTTTACAACGTTTTTTCGGGTTGTAAAAAATGATCGTGAGTGGGCTAAAACAACGTTTTAAACCCACGGCATGGTCAAAAGCAAGTTAGAGACGGGAGCTTGAATGGAACTTCCCCTTTAGAGTGCCGTTGTACGTCACCGCGCTTTGCTCATCATTATTTAAAAACGACGGTGTGTGGGCAAAACGTCGTTTTTAATGATGAAGTTGGGAAAACGTCGTTTTTCTTCATGCCGAAAAACTATGTTTTTTTTTCCATGAGGAAAAACGATCGTGTGTACGCGGCATTAGACTTTTAGACAACTCCTGTGCTCTTTCCTGATTCAAATTTTTTTTCTTAATTTTTATTTTAATGTTCTCTTCTCGGAAGATCGGCTCCCAGCACAACTTTTTCTGACCATCCCCTCTGTCTGCCTGGAATTCTGGCATTGCTGACCCCAGTACAGTACACAGTGCAGAAGTTCTGCATATTTCTTTTAGTGACTCCAAAGTGTGTTTGGAGTCAGAGGGTCAGCCTAGTAGCCAGCATTTTTTGTCTCTGAAATGGCATATGTGTGCTTGAGATTGTTTGTTTGTTTGTTTTTGTGTATGTGCTTCCCCTTCTTACATTGCGGTTGTATTTGTTGTGCAGGGCCCAGAGTGCTGCCAGTATGGGGGAACAACTTCTAATGTCATAGAAGATTCTGGATGGTGCGATAGATGGCTGCTGCCAAAAAAGGTACTTTTATTTAATTTTGTGTGTTCTTTATATATTTTATACTTTCTCTTTCATTTGTACAAAGGAACACTGGGCCATCCAGTTTCTGCACCTAAAGAGCTTACACTTTAAAGTGCCCCCCATAGTCGCACACTACTGTTGTTCATTTTATATAGCTCTGACATATACCGCAGTGCTGTACAGAGAACACTGAGACAGTGGCATCAGTCTCTGCACCAGAGAAGCTTACACTCTAATCTTTCCACCACAGTCACACTAGTATTATACATTTATATAGCTCTGACATATACCGCAGTGCTGTACAGAGAACACTGAGACAGTCGCACCAGTCTCTGTACCAGAGGAGCTTACACTCTAATGTCCCCCCACAGTCACACACTATTATTATTATTATTATTATACATTTATATAGCTCTAGCCAGAGGAGCTTACACTCTAATGTCCCTCCACAGTCGCACACTATTATTATTATTATTATTATTATTATTATTATTATTATTATACATTTATATAGCTCTGACATGTACCACAGTGCTGTACAGAGAACACTGAGCCAATCACACCAGTCTCTGCACCAGAGGAGCTTACACTCTAATGTCCCCCCCACAGTCTCACACTCAGAATTTTATATTATTATTATACAGTTTTATATAGCACTTGAATATACCGTAGTGCTGTACAGAGAACACCAAGATAGTCACATCAGTCCATATACCAGAGGAGCTTGCACTCTAATGTCCCCACACAGTCACATGCTATTATACATTTATATAGCTCCGACATATACCACAGTGCTGTACAGAGAACACTGAGCCCGTCACATCCGTCTCTGTACCAGAGGAGCTTACACTCTAATGTCCCTCCACAGTCACACATTATTATTATTATTATTATACAGTTTTATATAGCTCTGACATATACCGCAGTGCTGCACAGAGAACACTGAGACAGTAAGTCCCCCACATTTATTATTCATTCATATAGCTCTGACATATACCACAGTGCTGTAGAGAGAAACCTGAGCCAGTGGCATCAGTCTCTGAACCAGAGGAGCTTACACTCCAATGCCCCCCACAATCACACACTATTATACATTTATATAGCTCTGACATATACCGGAGTGCTGTACAGAGAACACTGAGACAGTCCCCCCCCCCCCCCACACAATTTATTATTATTATAATACATTCATATAGATCTGACACATACCAGAGCGATGTACAGAGACACTGAGCCAGTGGCATCAGTCTATGCAAAAGAGCTTACACTCTATTCATATTAGCATATATAGCTCTGACATATACCGCAGTGCTGTACAGAGAACACTGAGCCAGTCACATCAGGCTCTGATCCAAGGGAGCTTACACTCTAATGCCCCCACAGTCACACATTTATTATTAATATACAGTTTTATATAACTCTGACATATGCCGCAGTGATGCACAGAGAACTCTGAGACAGTCCCCCCCCCCCCCCCCCAGTATTATTATAATACATTCATATAGCTCTGACATATACCACAGTGCTGTACAAAGAACACTGAGCCAGTGGCATCAGTCTCTGCAACAGAGCTTACACTCTATTATTACAATTAGCATATATAGCTCTGACATATACCATATTGTTGCATAGAGAACACTGAGCCCGGTATAAATCGGAGATGGTAGAAGCACGATTTATCACGTATCGCGTTCCCATTATTCTGCCCGCGGTTGCTGATGGCGCTGTGTGAGCAGCTTAAACGCGAGCAGACAGTAACCTAATTATCGTCAGTCTGTGTAATGTGAGTGAATGGACCCCCGAGGAGGTGTCTGAACTCTCACAATCCTACCACTAATCAATGCGGGGACATCACGTGTCACGTCTGCCGGGGCCCCATACACATCTCATTGTCGCCCTCTTCCTCATCGCGTTGGCGGTTCTTATTGTAGTTTTACATGATGGCACCTCTTTATGTTACCTGTGATGGAGGAATCTGTTCCCTGACAGATCACGAGATGTACAGATGGGAACGTTCCAGAAAGCGCCAACGCTCATTACCGCGACCAACCACCCACTGCGCCAGACAGGAATTTATTTCTGTCATTTGATCGCAATGAGGTGTCCAAAGAAATCTGTAAAGTCATGTTCATTGCCGGCACTGTGTGTGTGTGAGTTGGCGCACTTCACAAGAACCAGGAGGCCACGTGTCAGAATCGCATCATTAGTTTGAGGTTCTTGTGACTATGGGTTTTGGATGGAGTAGCGAATGTTAAAGCAGAGCTCCATCCCAAAATAATAAAAAAACGAATGGCCTATTTTAACCACTTCCATACCGGGGGGCACTTATACACCCTCCCGCCCAGACCAATTTTTAGCTTTCAGCACTGTTGCACTTTGAATGACAATTGCGCGGTCATGCTACACTGTGCCCAAACTAAATTTTTATCATTTTGTACCCACAAATAGAGCTTTCTTTTGGTGGTATTTGATCACCTCTGAGACTTTTATTTTCTGCAAAAAAAAATAAAAAAATGACCGAAAGTTTTTGTTTTTGGTTTCTGTTATAAAACATTGTAAATAAGTAATTTTTTTTTTTTTTTTTTTCTCCTTCACTGATGGGCACTGATGGGCACGGATAGGTGGCATGGATGGGCACGGATAGGTGGCATGGATGGGCACGGATAGGCGGCATGGATGGGCACTGAAAGGTGGCACTAACGTATGTGTTGTACTAATGGATGCCAATCAGTGATGCCCATTGTGGGCACTGATTGGCATAAATTGCAGGCACTGATTGGCATCCTTTATTTGTGTCGGTGGCATACCTGTGTTTTGGTTTTGCATCATCCCCGGTTGTCTAGTGGCATCCCCGGTTGTCTAGTGGCATCCCCGGTTGTCTAGTGGCATCCCCGGTTGTCTAGTGGCATCCCCGGTGGTCTAGTGGCATCCCCGGTGGTCTAGTGGCATCCCCGGTGGTCTAGTGGCATCCCCGGTGGTCTAGTGGCATCCCCGGTGGTCTAGTGGCATCCCTGGTGGTCCAGTGGGCATTCCCGGGGGGGGGGGGGGCTGTGCTGATCGATCAGCACAAACCCCCGCTGTCAGAGGAGCAGCTGATCGGCTCTCCTCTACTCGCGTCTGACAGACACGAGTGAGGAGAAGCCGATTACCGGCTTTTCCTGTTTACATCGTGATCAGTCGTGATTGGACACGGCTGATCACGTGGTAAAGAGTCTCCGTGAGAGACTCTTTACCTAGATCGGTGTTGCGGGGTTTCAGACTGACACCCCACAACAACGATCGCCACGATGCGTGCAGCGGCTCAATATCCCGAGGACGTCATATGACGTCCACTCAGGATATTGAAACCACTTTGCCCGACGTCAATCTGTCATTGGCGGGCGGCAAGTGGTTAAAGGGGTTCTAAAGGTAAAAAAAAATCCCTAAATATCTTCCTTTACCTTGGTGCAGTCCTCCTTCACTTACCTCATCCTTCCATTTTGCTTTTAAATGTCCTTATTTCTTCTGAGAAATCCTCACTTCCTGTTCTTAGTACAAGTACTACTACTACTTCCGGCTTAGCACTGGAAATAGTAGTAGTCGTCAAAAAACAATGGTTCCCTATGAGAGACCATTGATTTGAAAAGAAGTCGGATCATGATGATCCGACTTGCGGTGCGGCTCAAGTGCTGAGGATCTTGAAGGGGAACCCACATCAAAATGAAATAAAAAAACTGGCGTGGGGTCCCCCCCCAAGATCATACCCTTCGGTCTGTTATAGATTTTAAGGGGACCCCCCAAAATCCATACCAGACACTTATCTGAGCATGCAGATCAGGAAAGGGGGGAGCGAGCACTTCTCCCCCCCCTGGACCATACCAGGTCATGTGCCCTCAACATGTTCTCACAACGTTCTCTCCCACTGTAATGCTAGGGCCCTTGTGTGCCATTACTTATATAGCCATGGGGTTGGGCTACCCAGTGACGTCATCTGGAAGCCCTGCGTCCTTGTGACTTCACCGCCCCATCATGCCCCAGAAGAGGAGAATCGGTGGAGAAAGGAGAACCGGCAGCAGAAGAAGACCTCAGCAGAGAGGGGTTAAGAACCTGAGGATGAAGACCTCACCGGGAGAAGAAGAAATCGCAAGATGCCGGAGTTGCTTTCTTTTTTTTGGGGGGGGGGGTGACTGGGTAGGAGTACACTACTTATTCGCATAGGGTGGGGGGGCCGGGATTCCGATAACACCCTCCACCTGGAGATGGCCAGGGTTGTCGGGAAGAGGCCCTTGTTCCTGCATGATCGGATAAGGGTCTGGTATGGATTTGGGGGGGGGGACTTATGCCTTTTTTTTTTTTTTTTTGGCGTGGGTGTTCCCTTTAAAATCCAGACCAAAGGCACCAGTTTTTTTTTTTTTTGGTGAGGGTTCCCCTTCGTGATCCTCAGCACACAAGCGGGACCGCAAGTCGGATCATCATCTGCCTTCTGGTGCGACTTCTATTCAAATTAATGGGCTTTCATAGGGAACCATTGATTTTTGAATGTAGGCAGAGAAACACTGCTAAAAGCCAATGTGGCTAAACATGCATCAACACAATGCAAAAAGCTACTAAAAGGGCTTTCTTACAGCCGTAAATTCCTGGTGTTTGTAGTGGCTTTGCAGCTAATTTTTTCTAATGCCCGTGTGCATGTGGTATAATATGTATATGTGTTTATAGTTCTCGGGTTGTTGGCTTACTCTTCTTTTTGGGCCCCCAAAATCCATACCAGACCCATATCCGAGCTTGCAGAAACAAGGGCCTCTTCCTGACAACCCTGGCCATGGGGGGGTGGCTTTTGGCTCAGAAGAAGTGTCCTTCAACAGTAGGTGGACCGGCTGCAGACCACAGAGAATGTGGGGGGCGCTTCTGGAGTTTAGGGATGGTAAGTACTGCTTTCTAATTTGAATACAGTATGGGGAGGCAGACTTATTAGGGGGGGGGGAATGGGGGGTTGAACCGAAGTTCAGTTTACATCTTTTACTTTTTTTAAGTGGCTAAAGTTCCCGCTCCAATCTTTGGCTGTCCTTTATTTATATATTCTCTATCTATCGTAGTGAAGCTCGTAGTGAACCTTCACGTCTGGGATCCAGCCCCCAATTCCTGGCACCTTCACGTCTGGGATCCAGCCCCCAATTCCCGGCACCTTCACATCTGGGATCCAGCCCCCAATTCCCGGCACCTTCACATCTGGGATCCAGCCCCCAATTCCCGGCACCTTCACGTCTGGGATCCAGCCCCCAATTCCCGGCACCTTCACGTCTGGGATCCAGCCCCCCAATTCCCGGCACCTTCACGTCTGGGATCCAGCCCCCCAATTCCCGGCACCTTCACGTCTGGGATCCAGCCCCCCAATTCCCGCACCTTCACACGTCTGGGATCCAGCCCCCCAATTCCCGGCACCTTCACACATCTTGGATCCAGCCCCCAATTCCCGGCACCTTCACACATCTTGGATCCAGCCCCCAATTCCCGGCACCTTCACACATCTTGGATCCAGCCCCCAGTTCCTGCACCTTCACACATCTTGGATCCAGCCCCCAGTTCCTGCACACTTCTCCACACTGCACTCTTTGGATCCAGCCCCCAGTTCCTGCACCTTCACACGTCTTGGATCCAGCCCCCAGTTCCTGCACCTTCACACGTCTTGGATCCAGCCCCCAGTTCCTGCACCTTCACACGTCTTGGATCCAGCCCCCAGTTCCTGCACCTTCACATGTCTTGGATCCAGCCCCCAGTTCCTGCACCTTCACACGTCTTGGATCCAGCCCCCAGTTCCTTCACCCTCACACCTCATATCCAGTTTCTGTACCTTCACACCTCGAATCCAGCCCTAGATCTGAGATCCCTCCAACCCCGCCCAAATTCCTACAATTTAACCGCTCAGATCACCACAATTCCTGCACCTTCATACCTCAGATCACCCCCCCCCCCCTCAATTCCTGCACCTTCACACCTCAGATCAGCACCTGTTCCTGCTGCTTCACCTCAGATTTGTCCCCAGTTTCTGCACCTTCACCTTTCTTTCAGACCCAGTCTCTGCACCTTCAGCCCCAGTTCCTGCACCTTCACCCTCATATTTCAGATCCAGTTCCTTTACCTTCACACCTCAGATCCAGCCCCCAGTTGCTGCAACTTCACACCTCAGATCCAGTCCCTGCACCTTCACATTCATCACCGATCACCCAAATTTAAAGGAATGCGCAACACCAACCATCATCCTAAGAGAGCGCTAACCTTTAACTACTAAAATAGAAAAGTTCTTCTGTACATTACATAGTCCAGACCTCTGCACTGCCTATGCTATGTATTAAAATAAACAACTCTAGGGGTGTTTTGTAAATTTTAGGGGCTCAAGAATTGTGATAGGCAGTTAGAGCATCATTTCTTTTATTTATTTTTAAAATTATAGATAATAAATATATATATATATATATATATATATATATATATAATATATAAATTATATATCAATCAATCAATGAATGTGTGTGCAATAAGAAACTATTAGTTTAAAAATAATTATATACACACACACACACACACACTGATTTTTTTTTTATATATAATATATATAATATATATTATATATATATAATAAAATCAATCAATGTGTGTGTGTGTATATAATTTTTTTTAACTAATATTTTCTTTGTGTGTGTGTGTGTGTATATATATATATATATATATAAATAATCAATCAATGAAGTTGTGTCAATAAGAAACTATTAGTTTAAAAATAATTATATACACACACACACACCACACACGCACTGATTTTTATATATATATATATAATATATCTATATATTATATTATATATATATATATATATATATATTATATATATAAAATAATATAATCAATATGTGTGTGGTGTGTGTGTATATAATTTTTTTTTAAACTAATAGTTGTCTTTGTGTTGTGTGTGTGTATATATATATATATAGATATATATATATATATATATATGTATATATAATATATATTATAATATATATAAACACATTTTTTTTAAGCATTTTGAACCACTTGCATCCTAGCCTAAAATACTTTTCCTTACCGCAGCATTTTAATGCTATAAATAGTTTAATAGTTTGGCTAACAAATTACTCCATCACATATCACTGTACCAAAACATTTTATATTCATTTTAGGAGAACCAATTTTTATTTTTATTTTTTTTTACATTAATCCACAAAAAAAAAGAAATCTTCTAAAATGAAAATAAAATTTATTTGGGTACAGTGCTGTAGTGAAGGAGTAATTGTTAGCCAAACTATTATACCACTAAATACTGGGGAATGGTGCGTAAGGAAAAGTATTATAGGCTAGGATGCAAGTGTTCAAAATGCAATAAATGTTTTTTTTTAAAAAGGCAATAAAATATAAAAAATTAAA
>JAJQKJ010002103.1:7500-61734 GCA_029574335.1 Rana kukunoris | reverse complement strand
GGGCCTTTTGGCCAGGACCGGAGAATTTTTTATTCCTGGCCGGAGGGCCTGGTCATTGTTGATCACAATGACCACTTCTTCACTCTTCTCTTCACTATCCCTTTCCCCCACTTTATTTTATTTATTAGCCTATGTTTGTCACCTTTTTGTCTTTTTGTTGTGCACGTTTTGTACACAGTGTGATTAGTAGGGTGCCGGTCCTCGGGCCAGCCCTGAACGTCTTGGGAGTGGGTGGACATGGCCTTTTGGCTTAGTTCACCTGCTCTCATGGGGTCTCCCTTCGGGGGAGTCCCACCTAGTACTTGGAGGGCTCTGTTTCGGCAGTCTCTCCAGGGAAGTTGGGTCCGAGTCGGCTTCGGTTGCTCGGACCATAGTAACTCAGTCCCCGTCTGGAGCCTAACGCCCCGGGGGATCAGGGTTTGGGTCCCTTCTGCACAGAAGGACCACTTGACGTTGCACCCGTCTGCACGTTTTTGTGAACACTCTTTATGTGTGTGCACATTTTTTTCTGCACCGGGTGGAGTTTTTGAGTGTGTTTCACACGCCATAGGCTTTTCAAAAAAAAGAGAGGGCTGCGAATAAACAGGTACAAACTTATTAAGGAGGATTTGCTTCATCTTGGTGTATCACCTGTGCGAATCACCTCACTGAGTAAGGGTTTACACCCATTTTAACACAAGCTGCTTTCCTTGCATTTGATTGGAATGTAAAAATGTATTTCTCTTTTGGACTGTATTAAATTGATGTCATTGCCTTCTGTACAGAAACAACAAAAGCACCGGATGTATGTTTCCTGGATGTAAATGTAAAGGGGAACACAGTTCGGAAATTGTGGCATTGTGAATGGAAATTTCAAGAAATGTTTGATTGCGTAAGTAACAGAAGAAAATGTTACATTATACACGATCTTATACCTGCCAACAATTAAAAACAACTAAAACATATGTCTAGTGGTATAGTGGAATCTTGGATTTCAAGCATAATCTGTTCCAGGAGAATGCTTGTAATCCAAAACACTTGCATATCAAGCGAGTTTCCCCATATAAGTCAATGGAATCGAAGATAATTCTCATTGACTTCTATTGCATGCAATACCACATGTGGCCATAGGTGGGGGGGGCGCCGGAGAGACTCGGAAATACTTGGGGAACGGAGTATTTACAAGTGTTTCGAGTATTTAAAGGTGATTTAGAGTATTTCAGAATGGCTCTGAACCGTCTGTGAGTGTCACCGGCAGGGCAGGACTTAGGGGGGGGTGGTGGGGCTCCTGGGCTTCATAATCGAAAGGGCCCTGAAGCAGAGAAGCGGGTGGGGTGGATTGTTCCGTCCGACCGATCACAGTTGTTGTTGGTGGGGTGGGGGCCTCTATCCCCCGATCGACCTATCAAAGTTGTTGGGGGGGGGGGGGGGTGGCAGGTGTGCAAGTAGTAGTGCTACTCCAGTGGAGATCACTGAGAGTAGCAGTGTCTTCTTTCAACTTCCAGGGGCATTGGCCAGGTATGTAGGTATGTTCAAGCTAGACCAATGTTACCATTTATAATATAGTCTTACATGTAATTATTCATTAACATTATCTACAAAGAAATTATATTTTTCTGCAATATACAAAGTGTTAACTTTCGAGAGCCATGTAATAGTTGTCTTCTGTGTTCTCTCCACAGGGACAGTCTGTGTGGAAAACTGCAGTGTACAGGAAATTTTAATAAGAGCATACCTACCAGCATCTATTATTTTCAATGTGGGGAGCTGTGCAATGTACGGTGTTAGACTTCAACCTAGGTACCGATGTACCTGACCCGGGACTGGTACATCAGGGGACAGCCTGTGGGAAGGATATGGAACTGCCCTTTGTATTGTTTTCTTATTTCGCACTGTTGTAGTTGTTGTTCCTTTCCAACTCACAGCATTATCCCTTTACCAGGTCACCTCACCTTCCACTCACAGGGCATCCTCCTATGTCACCCACCTTTCACTCATGAACATCCCTCCTATGTCACCCCACCTTCCACTCATGACATCCCTTCTATGTCACCTCACTTTCCACTCACAGGGCATCCCTCTATGTCACCTCACCTTCCACTCACAGGGCATCCCTCCTATGTCACCTCACCTTCCACTCACAGGACATCCTCTATGTCACCTCACCTTCCACTCACAGGACATCCCTCCTATGTCACCTCACCTTCCACTCACAGGACATCCCTCCTATGTCACCTCATCTTCCACTCACAGGACATCCCTCCTATGTCACCTCACCTTCCACTCACAGGATATCCCTCCTATGTCACCTCACCTTCCACTCACAGGACATCCCTCCTATGTCACCTCACCTTCCACTCACAGGACATCCCTCCTATGTCACCTCACCTTCCACTCACAGGACATCCCTCCTATGTCACCTCACCTTCCACTCACAGGGCATCCCTCCTATGTCACCCCACCTTCCACTCATGAACATCCCTCCTATGTCACCCCACCTTCCACTCATGAACATCCCTTCTATGTCACCTCACTTTCCACTCACAGGGCATCCCTCCCATGTCACCTCACTTCCACTCATGGGCATCCCTCCTATGTCACCCCACCTTCCACTCATGAACATCCCTCCTATGTCACCTCACCTTCAACTCATGGGCATCCCTCCTATGTCACCCCACCTTCCACTCACAGGACATCCCTCTTATGTCACCCCACCTTCCACTCACAGGACATCCCTCTTATGTCACCTCACCTCCACTCACAGGACATCCCTCTTATGTCACCCCACCTTCCACTCACAGGACATCCCTCTTATGTCACCTCACCTTCAGTGCTAGAGTTGCACCTCATCCTTTTAAAACCGAACACATATGAATTACAAAGGTTCTGAGGCTAATTTAATGCAGGTAAAGCACCAAGTGAGTTTTAATTACCATCTTAATTAGCCACAGAACCTGTGTAATTAAGATGTGTTCGTTTTTAAAGGGATGAGGTGTGGCAACTCTACCTTCCACTCACAGGACATCCCTCCTATGTCACCCCACCTTCCAACTCACAGGACATCCCTCTTATGTCACCTCCACCTTCCACTCACAGGACATCCCTCCTATGTCACCTCACCTTCCACTCACAGGGACATCCCTTCTATGTCACCTCACCTTCCACTCACAGGACATCCCTCTTATGTCACCTCACCTTCACTCACAGGACATCCCTTCTATGTCACCTCACCTTCCACTCATGGGCATCCCTCCTATGTCACCCCACCTTCCACTCAAAGGACATTCCTCTTATGTCACCTCACCTTCCACTCACAGGACATCCCTCCTATGTCATCTCACCTTCCACTCATGGCATCCCTCTATGTCACCCCACCTTCAACTCATGGGCGTCCCTCCTATGTCAGCCACCTTCCACTCACAGGACATCACTCCTATGTCACCTCACCTTCCACTCACAGGACAACCGTCACCTCCTCCACTACAGACTTCCCTCCATGTCACCTCACCTTCACTCACAGGACATCCCTTCTATGTCACCTCACCTTCCACTCACAGGACATCCCTTCTATGTCACCTCACCTTCCACTCACAGGACATCCCTCCTATGTCACCTCACCTTCCACTCACAGGGAATCCCTCCTATGTCACCTCACCTTCCACTCACAGGGCATCCCTCCTATGTCACCCCACCTTCCACTCACAGGGCATCCTCCTATGTCACCTCACCTTCCACTCACAGGGCATCCTCTTATGTTACCTCACCTTCCACTCACAGGCATCCCTCCTTTGTCACCCCACCTTCAACTCATGGGCATCCCTCCTATGTCACCCCACCTTCCACTCACAGGACATCCCTCTTATGTCACCCCACCTTCCACTCACAGGACATCGTCCTATGTCTCCTCACTTTCAACTCACAGGACATCCTATGTCACCTCACCTTCCACTCACAGGACATCCTATGTCACCTCACCTTCCACTCACAGGACATCCCTTCTATGTCACCTCACCTTCCACTCACAGGACATCCCTTCTATGTCACCTCACCTTCCACTCACAGGACATCCCTCCTATGTCACCTCACCTTCACTCACAGGACATCCCTCCCATGTCACCTCACCTTCCACTCACAGGACATCCCTTCTATGTCACCTCACCTTCCACTCACGGACATCCCTCCTATGTCACCTCACCTTCCACTCACAGGGCATCCCTCTTATGTCACCTCACCTTCCACTCACAGGCGCATCCTCTTATGTCACCTCACCTTCCACTCACAGGACATCCCTTCTATGTCACCTCTCCTTCCACTCACAGGACATCCCTCCTATGTCACCCCACCTTCCACTCACAGGGCATCCCTCTTATGTCACCCCACCTTCCACTCACAGGGCATCCCTTTATGTCACCCCACCTTCCACTCACAGGACATCCCTTCTATGTCACCTCACCTTCCACTCATGGGCATCCCTCTATGTCACCCCACCTTCACTCAAAGGACATTCCTCTTATGTCACCTCACCTTCCACTCACAGGACATCCCTCCTATGTCATCTCACCTTCCACTCATGGGCATCCCTCCTATGTCACCCCACCTTCAACTCATGGGCGTCCCTCCTATGTCAGCCACCTTTCCACTCACAGGACATCACTCCTATGTCACCTCACCTTCCACTCACAGGACATCCCTCCTATGTCACCTCACCTTCCACTCACAGGACATCCCTCCTATGTCACCTCACCTTCCATCACAGGACATCCCTTCTATGTCACCTCACTTCCACTCACAGGACATCCCTCCTATGTCACCTCACCTTCCACTCACAGGGCATCCCTCTTATGTTACCTCACCTTCCACTCACAGGGCATCCCTCCTATGTCACCCCACCTTCAACTCATGGGCATCCCTCCTATGTCACCCCACCTTCCACTCACAGGACATCCTCTTATGTCACCCCACCTTCCACTCACAGGACTCGCTCCTATGTCTCCTCACTTTCAACTCACAGGACATCCTATGTCACCTCACCTTCCACTCACAGGACATCCTATGTCACCTCACCTTCCACTCACAGGACATCCCTTCTATGTCACCTCACCTTCCACTCACAGGACATCCCTTCTATGTCACCTCACCTTCCACTCACAGGACATCCCTCCTATGTCACCTCACCTTCCACTCACAGGACATCCCTCCATGTCACCTCACCTTCCACTCACAGGACATCCCTTCTATGTCACCTCACCTTCCACTCACAGGAATCCCTCCTATGTCACCTCACCTTCCACTCACAGGGCATCCCTCTTATGTCACCTCACCTTCCACTCACAGGGCATCCCTCTTATGTCACCTCACCTTCCACTCACAGGACATCCCTTCTATGTCACCTCACCTTCCACACAGGACATCCCTCCTATGTGTCACCCCACCTTTCACTCCAGGGCATCCCTCTTATGTCACCCCACTTTCACTCACAGGGCATCCCTCTTATGTCACCCCACCTTCCACTCACAGGGCATCCCTCCTATGTCAACTACCTTCACTCACAGGACATCCCTTCTATGTCACCTCACCTTCCACTCACAGGACATCCCTCCTATGTCACCCCACCTTCCACTCACAGGGCATCCCTCTTATGTCACCTCACCTTCCACTCACAGGGCATCCCTCCTATGTCACACTCACCTTCCACTCACAGGGCATCCCTCTTATATCACCGCACCTTCCACTCATGGGCATCCCTCCTATGTCACCCCACCTTCACTCACTGGGCATCCCTCCCATGTCACCCCCTTCCACTCATGGTATCGCCTCCACGTCACCGCACCTTCCACTCACAGGACATCCCTCCTATGTCACCGCACCTTCCACTCACAGGACATCCCTCCTATGTCACCGCACCTTCCACTCACAGGACATCCCTCTATGTCACCGCACCTTCCACTCACAGGACATCCCTCCTATGTCACCGCACCTTCCACTCACAGGGCATCCCTCCTATGTCACCTCACCTTCCACTCACAGGACATCCTATGACACCTCACTTCCACTCATAGGGGAATCCTCCCATGTCACCTCATCTGACACTCTTAGGGCATCCTTCTCGTGTCACCTCACCTTCAACCCACAGGGCATTCCTCCTATGTTACCTCACCTTCCATTCACAGGGCATCGCTCTTGTGTGTCCTCTCACCTTCCACTCACGGGCTCACAGGACATCTCTCTTGTGTCCCTCACCTTCCACTCACAGGGCATCTCTTCCGTCTCTCTCTCAGAGTTACTTCCGGGTTCGCGGGCTCCGGCGGTGGAGCTGCCAGTCATGGCGCGCTGCTGAGAAGAACGGTTGCCGTTTCTTCAGTGCACATCACGTCGGCACAAGAGTATATGGTAAATATCTCCTGAACCGTATGGGTTTAGGAGATATTTCCAGTACCTACAGGTAAACCTTATCATAGGCTCCCTCCTATGTAGCTACAAGTGGGTTTACAACCACTTTAACGCCACAATACAAAAGTGCCCTAGTTAGCTAATCTAGAGTAGTATATGGGTGGCTGCAAACAAATTATATTCCCACAACTCAAAAATTCTATATGGTGACAAATATCTTGTTGCGCCTCTCCTCTATTTGGTAATCTCTTATTTCACCTCAACTGTGTTTATTTAGGAAAACTTTGTGATAATCAAATAAATCAAAACAATAACCATGTGCAAAAATGGTAAATCATATAGCCTCTTTCCGCACAATACATCAACATAAAGCAGCTGGCTACACATTATACAATTTTCTTGTACAACTTTCTTTAGATTTACCAAAAACCATATACTGTAACATGAGGTCAAGCCTAAAAACTTTCAAATGTATGCAATCAGGCAGGCCCTTGCACTACATAGTTGAAAGTAAATCTAAAGGAAATTGAACCAAAACAAAACAATGCAATGGTCTAAATTCTGTGTTTCTGCTGACAAATTTTTATTCCTGTGTTCCTGATTAGGCCTGCGTCAACTATGAATGTGTGAATGCCACTAGGCTGGGATTCAACTGTGATGCCAAAGGGAAATGTAATGACCATGGGGTGAGTATGGTGTGGTATACAGTACATGCATACTGTACATGGAGCAACATGAGTGATAACCCCGCAGGTAGAACAATGTATATGCATGTACAGGGCTTCTTTTTTTTTGTGGGAACGCGGGGGGAACGCAGTTCCGACACCTCCAGCACTGAATTTATTTAATGACAAGGGGTGCTGGGATGGGCTGGAGGGTCCAATAATGCTGGCTGCTGTGGGATCTATTGTTGCTGGAGCAGATTTATTTTTGAGTAGCGGTCTATTGTTGCAGGGGAGGTCTATTGTTGCTGGTGGGTGATCTACTGTTGCCAGGCCCGTCGCAACAAGGCAAGCAAACCAAGCAACTTCTTGGGGCCCCAAGCAGGGCCCTTGTTGTGCTTCAGTAGGCTGCAGCACTGCTGCCTCTCTCGTCACTTCTTCCCCTTCCCTGTAGCGTGGCCGAGCTCCTCTTCCTTCCTCCTAACAAATTAGGCCGGGTACCCGTGCAGTACAGGAGATTCAGTTTCCTGTTCCCAGCTGGACTAACAGAAAAGTGCACAAAAAAAAAGAAAAAAGAACATGGGGGGGGGGGGGTGATAAAAAGAACACGGGGGGGGGGGGGGGGGAAATAAAATAGGGAGGGGGGAGTAAAAAAAAATGTAGGCTTTGCGTGTGTGCAGGGTTGGGGGGCCTCCATGTCCATTTTGCTTGCGGCCCCCAAATTCCTTCAAACGGCCCTGACTGTTGCTGGAGGGTCAATTATTGCTGGAAGAGATCTACTATTGATGAAGAGGTCTGTAGTTTCTGGCTGCTGGAGAGTCTATTGATGCTGGCTGCTGTGAGATCTGTTGTTGCTGCTGGGGTGGTATTTTGTTGTGGAGATCCATGGTTTCTGGGGGGGTCTATTTTTACTGGATGAATCTATTGTTGCTTGGGGGGTCTATTGCTGCTGGCTGTGGGGGATTCTACTTTTCTTACTACCATTAACAAATTCAATACAAATTACTTAGCACCACAAAATGATACTTAGCTCATTTTTGGGACCATTGACATTTTTTTAGCGATCAATGCTATAAAAATGCATTGGATTACTCTAAAAATGCCATTGGCAGTGAAGGGGTTAACACTAGGGGGCAGGGAAGGGGTTAAGTGTGTCCCTGGGTGTGCTCTAACTGTATGGGGGGGTGGAGTCACTAGGGGAAATCACTGATCTTCTGTTCATACATTGTATGAACAGGAGATTAGCTTTTCCCCCGCTGACAGGACCGAGAGCTTTGTGTTTACACACATAGCTCCCGTTCCCCGCTCTGTAACGAGCAATCGAGTGTGCCCGGCGGCGATCGTGCCCACCGAGCACGTGCACAGGACTCGGGGGTCGCAGAAGTCCTGACGTAGAGCTACGGTTCTCGCCCAGGAGAGCCGACCTGCCGCCGTATAACTGCGGCGGCTGGTGGGCAAGCGATTAAAAACGACGTGGCCTACACACCATCGTTTTGTGAAAATGCTCTTGCAAAGCGCAATGACGTACACCAAGTTTCATCACAAAAAACGACCGTGTGTACGCGGCATCAGCGTGAGAGTGTTGATAAATTCAAAAACCTTTTTTATGGGCATCTCAGCGAACACAGTATAGAAGGATATGGGAAATGGTAGTGACATAACCACACACACAGGTTGAACTGGATAGTTTGGTATCTTTATTGAACTTTACCAACTAATTCTATCTGACATTCTCTTTATTTCACATCAGGTGTGCGATAACACCGGGAGCTGTTACTGCAATGATGGCTGGGCCCCTCCTTACTGTGACAAGTCAGGCTATGGTGGAAGTATTAATAGTGGTCCTACTCATATTGGTAAGTAAGGCTGACCATAGACGTGCCATGGTGTCAGTGAGAGCAATGCTTATTACTACAATGGATGGATGTCGTGTTTGCACAAAAGCTTTAGGTGTGAATAAAGGCAAACTTTTTTTCAACCATAAAGTGATATTAAAAGTTTTCTTAAAAAAAAATATATATATATACTTACCTGTTCTGTGTAATGGTTTTGCACAGAGCAGCCTGGATCCTCCTCTTCTCAGGTCCCTTACTGGCGCTCTTGGCCCCTCTCTCCTGCCGAGCACCCCCAGAGCAAGCAGCTTGCAATGGGAGCAACCAAGCAGGCTCATTCCTGAGCCACAGATCTGGTGTCCATTCAAACACAATGCCATGGCTCGGCCCTGCCCCCCTCCCTCTCCTCATTGGCTCACTGGCTGTGATTAAGATATGCAGAGAAAATTAACCATTCACTGGCTGATTGAAAGCAGTAGGAGCCAATGGCTCTTGCTGCTGTCTCATCCAATTAGGAGGGAGAGTCCCTGGAGAGCCAAGGCTCTTGTGCACATCTCTGATCGAGATGGGGCTCAGGTAAGTATTGGGGGGGGGGCTTCTACACTGAGGAGGTTTTTTACCTTTATGCATGAAGGTAAAAAAAACTTGAGCCTTTAGAACCACTTTAAAGTGAAGTGCCACCCAAAAATGGTACTTCCGCTTTAAGGAAAGGTGATCCCCTGACATGCCACATTTGGCATGTCATTTTTTTGGTGGGGGGGGCTGAAAGACTCTCTTTAGAGAGTTCCAGTTCCCACTTCCTCCCGGTGCACTGTGGCAAGGAAGTTCACCTCTCCACCCTACCTCTTGGCAATTATCTAGGACACGTCACAGGTCCCAGATGATTGCCCGGCCAATCAAATCTCCACTTCAATGGCAATTCTTGAGATGCCAATTTATTTGCCAAAAGCTTTTACTACCCACACACAGCCATGTATACCACTCAATTGAAGGGCCCATGTGCTTATGGGCCCTTGCTTTTATAATTGCTGTGAACCTTCATACATACGCATTTAAAGCAATATAAACTCTGATCACAGTGATGCAAAGAATATCATTGTACACCAGTGGTGGCCCATCCATTAGGGGTTCCCAAGCGCCGCCCCTCTTATCTACGCCTGCCACCCCCATGCTCTATCCATGGGCACTATTTTGACAGAACATCCCCACCCCCTATTCATGCATCTGGGCCCTTTCAGGATGCCGGGCGCATGAATTACATCAGTGGGGCTATTTTTTAAACCACCTGATTAGAGCCAGAGGCTCTAATAGGCTTCAAAATAGGATGGGCTTGTGGCGCAGAGCATTGTGCCAGGAGCCCACCCAGGTGTTACAACAAGGAGTGAATATTTGTTATTGAAACACTGATCCTCAATCCAGCCAATCAGAAGCAGGTCTGAGACCTGTTTTCCGATTGGCCGAAAAGAGAAGAGACCCAATTGGCCGCCGAGGAGGAGGGAGGAAAAGGAAGCTGATGCGATGCCCATGGAGAGCAGGGGAAGGAAAAAGCCGTCGCCACTGCCGCCGAGCAAAGGGAAGCTGCTGGTGAAGCCCAGAAGAAGTGCTACCCACCATAGATGGGGTAAGTACACCAGAGACAGCCGTCTGACTGACCGCCACCCCCAATAAAAATTACCACTGGCTGCCACTGTTGTAAACTCTAGTACAGGGTGATGTTCATAGGTGAGCACAGCCTATTGCATTAGGGTGTGGGCCAAAAAGCTCAAACACACATGAGTGCCACACATGAGTGCTGTCACAGGGAGCAGGCACTGGTGGTGGGAGATAGTTGATTTGGAGCATATTACGCTACACCCTATATACGAGTGTAATGTGTTCCTAAAGTCGAACCTAGCCATATAGGAGGGAGCTGTGGTGGCTCAACGTGATTGGCACTGCGCTGATAAACCATTCACCTCTGCAGCCAAGGGTTCGGATCCCGGTCTCGGCTACATGTGAATTGAGTTTGGTGGTCTCAGCCCGGCTCTCGGTGGGTGTGCTAAGCAGGGTAAGCCTGTGCTTAGTACGCCCACCCCCCCCACCACACTTGCACGCACACAAAATTGGTTTAACATGCACGCACTTTGGCCATGCGGTCTCCTAAAAAAGAGAGGCGGGGCTGAGCGGGCTAGACCCCTCACTTCCTCATAGGGGGAGTCCCTCTGCCCCGTCAGGGTCCCGTTGGGCCCTTTTGGGCTCTCAAGCGGAGCAG
The DNA here is from genome assembly GCA_029574335.1 of Rana kukunoris. NCBI lineage: Eukaryota > Metazoa > Chordata > Amphibia > Anura > Ranidae > Rana > Rana kukunoris. The sequence continues at coordinate 50,620 of JAJQKJ010002103.1, read as the reverse complement.
GTAGGGCGGGGTGAGTGGCAGATTGCCTCTGGGGGGAGGGTCTGCCTACTCCCAACCCCTGCAGTCCAGCTTCTCTCTCAAGTTAACGCACAAAAATACACTTTAAAAAATAAATAAAGTTGAACCTAGCCTTTAATATAATGGGGACATTCACACAGGCCCCCAACCACCCCCAACCACCCACCTGGGTAACGCAAATTCACATGGGGTGATTAGGGTGTTTAGTTTAGGATACTGCAGTAACCAAATAAACAATGACCCAACTCCATCCACAACATCACACAATGGTTCCTAATGAGCCCCAATACACATCTTTTAGTAGATGTCCTGATTCTGGCTCTGACCTAATTTACATGAACTAATTAACTACAGCTGATAACTCATACACCTGTCCTTTAGGCTATCTGCTAACTTACAATACACATTATGATCAATAGACCTTCACACAATACAGGGTCGATTAGCACAAGCCACAATGAAAGATCCTTAGAAGGTAGTCTAGATTCAATACACATTTATCGCAGTAGCAGACTTAATTACCACAATAGACAATAGAATGCAATCACACCAAGCTTTATAGTACACTACAGCCAACACACAATATATATACAATGTATACCGCATTAAAAATTGACCAGCACAGATCATAGTGGGGTTCTCATTCACCCTGTGCCCCTATTAGAGACACAGAGTGATCTACACATAAGAGGCATCGGGAGCATCTGGGTCCCACGGGCCCTTCCGTTACATTGGCAGTCCGGGTACAGATAGCGAGTGCCTTTATCAATGATTTTGTCTTCGCAGATACTTCATTGCGTGATGGATTGCTGATATTCTTCCTGCTTGTTGTACCAATCCTCATCCTACTTATCGTCTTGTGGATAAAACGGGACGCAGTTAGCAGGAGGTGTTGCCGAAATAAGAGGAGGAGACGCAGGTAGGTCCAGTAATACTAATACAGAAATATTTCTACTTGAAAATTAAGGATTTGGATGGATGGAGTTACCGACCTACCCCGAAAATAAGACCTAGCTTTATTTTCCAGTAGGGCTGCAATATAAACCCTTCCCCCTAAAATAACCCCTAGTTTAAAATGCTTGTAAAATCCTATAATCCTCTCTATTACAGTAGTATATAATGTACAGTCGTGGCCAAAATTTTTGAGAATGACACAAATATTAATTTTCACAAAGTCCGCTGCTTCAGTGTTTATGATGGCAATTTGCATATACTCCAGAATATTAGGAAGAGTGATCAGATGAATTGCAATTAATTGCAAAGTCCCTCTTTGCCATTAAAATGAATTTAATCCCATAAAAAAAAACATTTCCACTGGATTTGTGAAGAAGGATTCAGGGTGCCCAAGAAAGTCCAGCAAGTGCCAGGACCATCTCCACTGTGATTCAGCTGCGGGGTCAGGGCACCACCAATGCAGAGCTTGCTCAGGAATGGCAGCAGGCAGGTGTGAGCACATCGACACGCACAGTGAGGCAAAGACTTTTGGAGGATGGCCTGGTTTCAAGAAGGGCAGCAAAGAAGCTACTTCTCTCCAGGAACAACATTAGGTTCAGGGATTGGACTGCTGAGGACTGGGGTAAAGTAATTTTCGCTGATGAATCCCCTTTCCAATTGTTTTGGGCATCTGGAAAAACCCTTGTCCGGAGAAGAAAAGGTGAGCACTACCACCAGTCATATGTCATGCCAACAGTAAAGCATGCTGAGACCATTCATGTGTGAGGTTTCTTCTCAGCCAAGGGAGTGGTGGGCTCACTCACAGATTTTCCCCAAAACACCGCCATGAATAAAGAATGGGACAAAAACATCCTCCGAGAGCAACTTCTCCCAACCATCCAAGAACAGTCTGGTGAGGAACAATGCCTTTTCCAGCATGATGGAGCACCTCACCATAAGGAAAAAGAGATAACTAAGTGACTTGGGGAACAAAACATCAAATTTTGGGTCCATGGCCAGGAAACTCTCCAGACTTTAATCCCATTGAGAACTTGTGGTCAATCCTTAAGGCCGCGTACACACAAGGAGACATGTCCGAGGAAACATGTCCGACGGACCGTTTTCAGCGAACATGTCTGAAGGGATCTTTTGGTCTGATGTGCGTACACACCATCAGACCAAAATCCCTGCGGACCAGAACGCAGTGACGTAGAAGACACTGACGTGCCGGCAAAAGGAAGTTCAATGCTTCCACGCATGCGTCGAATCAATTCGACGCATGCGCAGGATTTTGGTCCGATGGTTGGGCGTACTAACCATCGGACATGTCCGACAGACAGGTTTCCAGCAGACAAGATTCTAAGCATGTTTAGAAACTTTTGTCCGCTGGAAACCTGTCCGCTAGGCCGTACACACGATCTAACATGTCCGCTCAAACTGGTCTGCGGAGCAGTTTGAGCGGACATGTCTCCTCGCGTGTACGAGGCCTAAGAGGCGGGTGAACAAAAAAAAAAAACACAAATTCTGACAAACTCCAAGCATTGATTCTGCAAGAATGGGCAGCCATCAGTCAGAATGTGGCCCACAAGTTGATTGCCAGCATGCCGGGGTGAATGACAGAGGTCTTAAAAAAGAAGGGTCAACTCTGAAAATATTGACTCATTGCATAAACTTAATGTAATTGTCAATAAAAGCCTTGGACACTTCTGGAATGTTTGGAATTATACTTCAGTATATTATAGTAACATCTAACAAAAATATCCAAAAACACTGAAGGAGAAGACTTTGTGAAAATATTTATATTTGTGCCATTCTCAGAACTTTTGGCCACAACTGTACAATGTGTGTGTTTCTAAAATATAATTGCGGGGACTGAGGTTGAGAACCACTGCTCTATTGGGACTTTTTAGGGCATGAACTTCAACATATAAGGTTTTCTACAAAAAGCTTTATTAACACATAATAAAAAATTTGGAATACATATAAAATTCTAATGTGGTTACAATACAAGGGATATTGTTAAAGGGGTTGTAAAGGTAAAAAAAAAATCCCTAAGTAGCTTCCTTTACCTTAATGCAGTCCTAGGTAACTCATCCTTCCATTTTTCTTTTAAAAGTCCTAATTTCTTCTGAGAAATCCTTACTTCCTGTTCTTCTGTCTGTAACTCCACACAGTAATGTGAGGCTTTTTCCCTGGTGTGGAGAAAGCCTCTTCAGGGGGCAAGCAGGAGTGTCAGGACGCCCACTAACACACAGCTCCTTTCGCTATCTGTAAAGTAGAGTGTCCTGACACTCCTGCTCGCCCCCTCCCCCCTCAATAGGCTTTCTCCCTGGTGTGGAGAAAGCCTATTGAGGAGGGAAGGGGGCGAGCAGGGGTGTCAGGACGCCCACTAACACACAGCTCCTTTCTCTATCTGCAAAGTAGAGAAGTAGAGAGTGTCCTGACTTGCCTGCTTGCCCCCTCCCCCCTCAAGAGACTTTCTCTACACCAGGAAGAAAGCCTCACATTACTGTGTGGAGTTACAGACAGAAGAACAGGAAGTGAGGATTTCTCAGAAGAAATAAGGACATTTAAAAGCAAAATGGAAGGATGAGGTAAGTGAAGAAGGACTGCACTAAGGTAAAGGAAGCTATTTAGGGGAAATAAAATGTACCTTTACAACCCCTATAATATTTTTAGTATGAAGATAACCACCATTCTATGTCAATATGGATCAGAGCTAGACCCCAGGGTCCACTGGCACAGGTCTACTAGGGGGCTTCCAGATTCCGATAAGCCCCCCGCCTGCAGACCCCAACAACCAACAGCCAGGGAAGAGGCCCTTGTCCTCATCAACATGGGGACAAGGTGTTTTGGGGTGGAGAGGCGCAGAACCCCCCTGCCCCCAAAGCACCTACCCCCCCTATGTTGAGGACTGGCGGGGGCACTCGCTTGTCCCCACCCCCTTTTCTGACCTGCCAGGCTGTGTGCTCGGATAAGGGTCTGGTATTGGTTATGGGGTGACCCCAATGCCGTTTTTTTGGCATGGGGATTACTCTGAAAATCCATACCAGACTGAAGGGCCTGGTATGCTCTTGGAGGCGGAACTCAAGCTGTTTTTTTTTTTGCGGAGAAATTCCCTTCAAGATCATCAGAGCACAAGTCGCATGCCAAAGTCAGGTCAGTTAAGATGGCGATCTGACTTTGATCTGACTTCCGTGCTATTTTGTACGGCCTTATATTAAAATAGTGTTCTTTGCGCAAATAGCCTTTTTTTTTCCCTCTATGACCAACCATGTACCAGCTGTCATATGTCAGAGTCAGATTTGATAATGACACTGGAATCTGGTGTGGAAAACAAGACTGAGTTCTTTAGAACACGCCTGGCACGTAAAGACAATGGGCCAGATTCATAGAGCAATTATGCCTGTATAACTGGTGTTAGACAGGAGTAATTTCAAATTTTGCGCGCCGTATCACTAGTTTGAATCCTCAAACCATGATACGGCGGCTTCGGGCTTCGATCCGAGAGGCTTACGTCTTCGTAAGCCTTCGGATCTACGCTGCCATCTATTTGCGGCCGCTGGGAGGAGTTCGCGTCTGTCACGTACCTGGTTATGGAGCCCAATGTGCAGGGAACGGCCTCTCGTAATCCTCTGACTCAGGAACCCCTGGTAGAGCAGACAGGGGATACAAAGTCTGGAGGGACACAAGTGCCTGGTGGGAAGCTGGAGATGGACCGGAAGAGAAAGTGAACAGGTGTTGACGAGGTCCTAGCAGAAATCCAGCAAACACAGGAACGGTGTTGTAGCACTTGTGAATAGGAGCCAAGGGATTGTCAGACACTGGATCAGGCACCAATCAGGAGACGGAGACAGGTACGAGGGTTAAATCAGGCTCAGACCGGGTCGGTGAATCAGGTAAGCAGACAGCAAGACGGGTTCAAGCAGAGTCGGTAGTCGGATCAGGCCGGGGTCAGAGGCAGGCTGCAGGCAGAGAAGGGTCAACGGAAGCCGGGTCGGGTATTCGGTAATCAGGCAGACAGGTAACAGGTTCAGATTCAGTCAGGAATTGCTGCAGACTGGTCAGCAAGATACAGTGGGATTGGATGGTTTAAATAGCGGTTCTTGGCGCCGAAATGACGTCAGCGCGCCAGTACCTGGAAGGGAAGGGACCTGGAAGGGACCAACAAACTTAGGACCAAGTTTCTTGGTTGGGCAAGCTAGTTTTAAGTTCAAAGTGGATAAATAAACTTGGTCCCCTGGTACCAGATTAAGTTGTCCTCTCCTCTTTCTGTCAAAGACCTCTTTATTATACTCCTGGGTTCTTGTCATTGTTTCCTGGAGTATCTTGTTATTGGTGGAAAAAAAATCCAAGGTTTCCTGAACAGCTGGTACTGAGCATTCCGGAATATGGTTGGATAAGAACAGAGGATGAAAGCCGTAGTTGGCAAAGAATGGGGACTGTTGGGTGGCTGAATGGATTGAGTTATTGTAGGCAAACTCTGCAAGGGGCAACAGAGAAGCCCAATCATCTTGTGAAAAACTGGAGAAACATCGCAGATATTGCTCGAGCGTCTGGTTGGTGCGCTCGGTCTGGCCGTTGGTCTGTGGGTGGTATGCAGATGAAAAGGAAAGTTCAATCTTCAGCGCCCCACATAACGCTTTCCAGAACCTCGAGGTGAATTGCACCCCACGGTCAGATACAATATTAGCAGGTATACCATGGAGCCTTACTACTTCTTTAATAAAAATTTTTGCTGTTTCGGCAGCCGAAGGTGTTCCTACCATCGGTAGGAAGTGCGCCATTTTTGAAAGTCTGTCCACCACTACAAAGATGGTAGTATAGTTTTCAGATGGAGGTAACTCAACAATGAAATCAATTGAAATCATTCTCCAAGGTTTCTCTGGAACAGGCAGTGGTTTAAGTAACCCCCACGCTTTGGTTCTGCTACCCTTGTGTTGGATACAGGTGGCACAGGATTCCACATAGCTTTTGCAATCTTGTAATAATTGAGGCCACCAGAAGGTACGCTGGATGAGTTCGGCTGTCTTGTGGATTCTGAAATGTCCGGCTAGTTCGTGGTCATGGCAGGACTTGAGAATTGTTAATCGTAGTTGTTGAGGCACAAAGATCTTGTTTTTGTTCCATAGCATGCCGTCTCTTAACTGCAGAGTAAGGTCTGGAGATGAGGGAATTGATGAAGAGGCCTGCTTAATTTGAGACAGAAGATCTCCCTGTAACATGAGGAAATTGCCAGGGGCGAGGATGGTGTCCGGGGAGGAAGGAGCTTCAGGCCCATGGAACATCCGGGATAGCGCGTCGGGTTTAGTGTTTTTTGATCCGGGTCTGTAGGTTATATGGAAGGAAAACCGAGTAAAGAACAATGCCCACCTGGCCTGCCGTGGCCTCAGTCTCTTAGCAACCTTTAAATATTCCAAGTTCTTGTGATCTGTATAGATCAAGATGGGGTGAGCTGCACCCTCCAGGAGATAACGCCATTCCTCAAGGGCTGCCTTGATTGCTAAAAGTTCCCTGTCCCCAACGTCATAGTTTCTTTCAGCTTCGGAGAGTTTGCGGGAGAAGAACGCAACTGGATGCAGAAGGGATTTGGGTCCTTGTCTCTGGGAAAGCACTGCTCCGACCGCCACCTCGGAGGCGTCCACTTCCAGGATAAAAGGTAGAACTGGATCAGGATGTTTTAGGATGGATGCTGAAATGAAAAGGTTTTTCAGGGTAGAAAAAGCCGCTTGAGCCTCTGGGGACCACTGGAACCGGATACCCTGTTTGGTCAGACCTGTGATGGGAGCAATTATGGAAGAGAAATTTTTGATAAATTTTCGATAAAAATTTGCAAATCCCACGAAACGCTGGACTGATTTCTTATCGGTGGGAGCGGGCCAATCTGTAATGGCGGTGACCTTCTGAGGGTCCATCTTGACACCGTCGATTGAAATGATGAGACCTAGGAACTGAATGCTCTCTCTCTCAAACTCACATTTCTCCGCTTTAGCATACAGACTGTGTTGACGGAGCCGAGCTAGGACCTTTTTGACATGACTTTGATGATCTGACAGGGAGGAAGAGAAGATCAGGATGTCATCTAGGTAAACAATAACGAATAAATCAAGATAGTCTCTGAAAATGTCATTTACAAAATGTTGGAACGTGGCTGGGGCATTGCAAAGGCCGAAGGGCATCACCAGGTATTCGAAATGCCCAAAACGAGTACGAAATGCGGTTTTCCACTCATCGCCATCCCTTATGCGGACGAGGTTGTAAGCCCCACGGAGGTCAAGTTTAGTAAAGATTGTGGCTGCTCCGAGTCTCTGAAATAGTTCAGGAACAAGAGGGAGAGGATACCTGTTCTTAATCGTGATTTTATTTAAGTCCCTGTAGTCTACGCAGGGGCGTAGAGAGTGATCCTTCTTTTCCACGAAGAATATACCGGCCCCCGCAGGGGATGTGGAAGGGCGGATGAACCCCTTCTCGAGATTCTCATCAATATAAGATTTGAGAGTGACCAACTCTAGCCCAGTCAAAGGAAATATTCTTCCAAACGGAATTTCTGCTCCAGGTAAAAGTTCAATAGGGCAGTCGTAGGACCGGTGTGGAGGCAACGTCTCTGCTCCTCTTTTGCTGAATACATCTAAGAAACTATGATAGGTTTCTGGGATTAATTGACGGTTCTCCTCTTCGGATTCTAGACACATCAAAGAAGGAGGGGAACTGGCCGGCTTCTGAAGGCAGTGTTGTCGACAGTAAGATGAAGAAAAGTGAATTGTCCCAGATTCCCAGTCAATCTGAGGATTATGGGCTTTCAGCCAAGGCATACCCAGAATGACCGGAAACATTGGGGATTCAATAATGTCCAGACAGAGTAGTTCCCGGTGGTCCTTAGAGATGAGCGTGTATAGGGGAATTGTCTCTTGGGTAACTGGGCCGGATTTGATAGCCGATCCGTCGGCTAAATGGACGGTAAGTTTCTGGTGTCGTGGTCGTAGAGGAACTCCATATCGGAAGGCAAAGGAGGCGTCCATAAAACCGCTGCAAGCACCAGAGTCAATAATTGCGGGGACTTGGAGGTTCCTTCCTGGAAGCTGTAGGGAGATTGAAACAGCCAGGTGAGTATTATCATTACGTAAGACAGAGAAGAGAACCGGTGAGGGGACTGAACACTTACGGAACTTGACGGGGCAGGTGTTTACATAGTGCCCGGATCCTCCACAGTACATGCAAAGGTTATTGGATCAACGCCTTTGACGCTCCTCCGGGGTCAGGGATGGCCGAAGTAGGCCTATTTGCATTGGTTCCGGATGATCGATGGGGTTTGGTCTGGGACCTGAAGGAGGCAGATGTGGTGGGGGGCCGGGTACTCGTGGCATCATCCATATGGGACGTGTGGGGCCGGATGTGCGTTCAGCACGGCGTTCCCTCAACCGTCTGTCGATCTGAATGGAGAGGAGGATGAGGGCTTCAAGTGTTGCGGGAATGCCCACTCGGGCTAACTCGTCTTTTAAAGATTCTGAAAGTCCCATACGAAATTGGTGACGCAGGGCAGCATCATTCCAGTTGGTATCGGAACTCCACTGCCTGAATTCAGCTACATATTCCTCCACTGCTCTGCGTCCCTGCTGTAAGGCACATAATGCTGCTTCAGCGGTAGCTGCTAGTTGGGAATCCTCATAGATAAGGTCCATGGCTTGGAAGAAAGTGCTGAGTAGGTTAAGACTTTCCTCCTTGCGTTCTAGAAGACGATGCGCCCAGGCCAGACAATAACGAGATAACGAAACCTACTTTTGTGGCCTCAAGTGAAAAGGTCCTGGGTTGTAAGGCAAAAAAAAGTTCACAGGCGTTGCGGAAAGCTCTATATTTGCTGCGATCTCCAGAAAATCTCTCCGGGATGGGGACTCTAGGTTCCGGTGGTAGCATTACTACAGAAGGGGCAGCTGCGGTTCCCGATGCTGCAGGTGCTGTTGTGGACAAAGTTTGGACACGTCCTTCCAGGCGGGTATATCCTTCTTGTAAATCCGTACGGCCGCGGTGAGGCCATCTAAATGGCGGCATAAGTCCTCCATAGGAGACGCCCCCTGCGTGGGCTCGGACATGGCTGACCAGTACTGTTACGTACCTGGTTATGGAGCCCAATGTGCAGGGAACAGCCTCTCGTAATCCTCTGACTCAGGAACCCCTGGTAGAGCAGACAGGGGATACAAAGTCTGGAGGGACACAAGTGCCTGGTGGGAAGCTGGAGATGGACCGGAAGAGGAAGTGAACAGGTGTTGACGAGGTCCTAGCAGAAATCCAGCAAACACAGGAACGGTGTTGTAGCACTTGTGAATAGGAGCCAAGGGATTGTCAGACACTGGATCAGGCACCAATCAGGAGACGGAGACAGGTACGAGGGTTAAATCAGGCTCAGACCGGGTCGGTGAATCAGGTAAGCAGACAGCAAGACGGGTTCAAGCAGAGTCGGTAGTCGGATCAGGCCGGGGTCAGAGGCAGGCTGCAGGCAGAGAAGGGTCAACGGAAGCCGGGTCGGGTATTCGGTAATCAGGCAGACAGGTAACAGGTTCAGATTCAGTCAGGAATTGCTGCAGACTGGTCAGCAAGATACAGTGGGATCGGATGGTTTAAATAGCGGTTCTTGGCGCCGAAAGGACGTCAGCGCGCGCGCGCGCTCCCGCCGCGCGCGCCGCGTGCACGCTCGCGCCGCGTACATCGCGCGCGCGCACCCGCGCGCCCCCGCGCATGCGCTGAAACAGACTTCTCCTGGCGCTGTCAGTATTGGTAAGATTCCTGTTTCTCTTATCATGACAGCGTCGTTTTGATGCGTCGGGATATGCAAATGTTTTTTTACGGCGATTCCCGAAGATACGAGTGGTCGTCGCAATCGCTTTCGTCTATTTTTTTGTACGTAATGTTAGAGCAGCTTTTTGCTGCTCTAACGTTACGTAGCCCATGTTAAGTATGGGCGTCGTTCCCGCTTCGAATTTTTTTTTTTTTGTTTACGTAACTCGTTCGGGACTAGGATCGCCCGTAAACGACGCTACCTAAACAACGAATGACGTCACAACGTGATTTCACGCAATGCACGGCGGGAAATTTGCGAACGGAGCATGCGCAGATCGATCGCCGCGGGAACGCGCCTATTTTAAATGATTCACGCCCCCTACTCGCGCAGATGGATTGCGACGGGAGAAATACACTACGCCGCCGTCGTTTACTGGACTAAATCTACCTAAATTCCACGTAGAGCCAGGTAAAAAACGGCGGCGTAGTGTATTTCTGATACGCTACGATAATCTATTTCTGTGTGAATCTGCCCCAGTATATTTAAAGTGGAGGTTCACCCTAAAACAGAGGTGGCAAACACAAGGCCCGTGGGCCGAATGCGGCCCTCCAGGCCATTTCATGCAGCCCTCGCACCTCTCCAGTCATCCTCCAGACCCTTACTTTCTGCTTTCAAACAATGCATCCAACTTCTTCCCAGCAGCAGCATAAGGAAAGGGGGGTGCACTGTGATGTAAGGTAGAGGGGGGACTCAACTTCTGATGGTAGGGGGGCCCTTGACACCTATTGTAAGGGTAAGGGATGCGCTGGACATCTAATCTTACAGATACAACCGACCCTTTTGAGGGCAACCATAATGCTGATGCGGCCCACAACGAAATTTAGTTTGACACCCCTGCCCTAAAACAATTATCTAACATTACATCCAGCATACTAACGACATGTACAGTATGCTGGTATTTATTTATTTTTTTATCTGTACATACTGTGTAATTGTTATTTTCGCCTTGGCTTCTGGGTTCTGATTCCCGCGGACTGGGCGTTCCTATTGAAAGCTTAGATGATTGACGTCTGGTGAAATACTTCCCATGGCACATAAAGCGCGTCACCAGTTTTCCATAAATAGCCGACCGGCGAGTCTGCTCTATATGGCGCCTGCGCAGTCAGCTCTACACGGCGGGCACAGGTGCCATATATCGCCGACTCGCAGGTCGGCTATTTACGGAAAACTGGTGACGCGCCTTATGCGCCATGGGAAGTTTTTCACCAGACGTCAATCATCTAAGCTCTCAATAGGAACGCCCAGTCCTGTGGGAATCAGAACCCGGAAGCCTGGGCGAAAATAACAATTAAACGGTATGTACGGAGAAAAAAAAAAATGCCAGCATACTCTACATGTCGTTAGTATGCTGGATGTAATGTTAGATAATTGTTTTAGGGTGAACCTCCACTTTAATATTGAAGTAATACATAAATGTTTTGCAATTGATTTTTTTTTTTTTTCTTTTTTTTACCAGAGCTGAAAATGCACGAAGACAGCCGCCACCACCAGCAAACAATTACACAAATCGGAATGCTGCCGCTAATGCACCAAGGAACGAGGTAATAAGCTCAATCCTCAGTATGTATAGCAAACATAGCACAGCTTATTTAGCAGTGGGGTGATAATCAGAGGTGTAACGAGACAGCTTTGTTTCCTGTGCACAGGGCTGCTGTTAGAAATTATGGGGCCCCGTACAGCCTACCTGGCAGGCATCCCTGCCCCAATATATCAAAACAATATTTTCACTAAAAATACACTAAAATTATTATTAGCTAATACAAATCTACCAAAGAACCTGTGTAAATTAGCATTTTTTTAAATTTTTGTTTAAAAAATTTATAATTTTTAGAACTTTTTTTTACATTTTTAAAATGATTTCATTAAAACTTTTAATTTTTTTTATTTATTACAATGTTAATTTTTTTTTTTTTTTTACAGGGCAGGGAAGCCAGCAGTGCCACAGGAGGGGGCTTGGCACAGTGATCATGGGGCACACGGGAGGGGGGGATCAGAAGTGGGCAGACCAGGGAGGGGAGTCGGTGCGGGGGAAGTAATTAAAGGAACGATGCCCTGTGTCTTGCCCTGCAGCCGCTGCTGCTGAATGGATGGGAGGAAGAGAAACCAGCTTTCAGCTGCTGCAGAGAGCAGCACTGGGCATCTTTCTGTAATTGCCCCTCTGCCCGACCACACTGATTCCTCCTGCTGTTCGGGAGGGCTGGTGGAGGGCTGCTGGTCCCCCCTATCAGCGGCCCTGGCTGTATTCATAGATCACGCTGCCCTGGGAACATTAACACCAGGGGCGTTGCTATGTCTACAAAAAATCTGGGGCTAGAGCCCATAGCAGCGAAGTAAAGAAAGTCATACAAAAGTCATACGCTTGGATGGGCATACAGGAGGGCTGGTGGTCCCATATATATATATATAATATATATATATATATATATATATATATACACACCACCCCACACTGTAGTGTCTTCTTTCCCCTGCATCCCACAAACACACTGTGTAGGTAGAACTCTCCTATCTTACACAAGTGTACAGCAATAAGAGCAGCAGAGATCAGCATCACAGGGATGGATGTGGGAGGGAACTACTGAAGTTAACTTTTCACATTAACAGACTGGTGATTGGTTGCTAGGATCGCCCGGCAACCAATCACCTGCTGTTTCATGTAAAAAATGTAACTCCTGCAGTTCCTGTCCCCATCCAGCCCTGTGATACTGGCCGCTTGCCGCTGTCCAGAGACAGTGGCGAAAATGTCCACGGGCTGCTGATTGCCGAAGCCTGCTCTAGAGACTCAGGGCTATAGCCCCAGTAGCCACGCCCTAATGACACCACCAATTGTCACTACCACCAGTCACTTATGCTGTCCATACATTATACAATTCTCTGGTACAATTTTCCTTTAGATTGACCAAAATCATGTTATAAAAGAAAAAATAGTGCAAAAAGTAGCCCACGGGTCGGACTTTAAGGGCACAATGAACAGTGGAGGATATAAAAAAAATATACATTTTTATTTAAAACAGTACATGTTACAAAAAAAAAAAAAAAGTTGAAGAATTAAAAACATTTATATCATACATGACAAAAAAAGAACATGCATAGTATATAGTAGTGAACCCCTGGGAGTCAGCACGTTTCGCTCTCTAGCTTCGTCAGGACACACTCTGGGATTGTTGGAGAAAAACAGGTCTCACTATCTAGAATAACACACAGATAAGACTTCATATAGTAACAACATATATTTAAAAATGGATCATCATCTATCCGAACAACATGTATGGCACACAAATGGAAATACCTTGCAAGGGGGGTCCATAAAAGATAGTCTTACCCATTAAACTTCAATGTACTCATTGTAGCGACACCCCCAAATATGAAGAGGGTTAAAATCGTTTAGGATATCCCATTCCCGAACACAAAAGCTACCGAACACTCCAATCAGTCGAACAAGAAATTTTCAGTGGGACTAAACATCTGGTATTAGGCGGAGGAATAGTGCCCCATTGCTGGTTTCATAGGGAGGAATGGTGCCCCATTAGTGGTGTCAGTGGGAGAAATGGTGCTCCGCTGTTGGTGTCAGATGACAGAATAGTGTCTCGCATCAGTGGGGGGATAGTGCCCCAAGGGCCGGATAAAGGCAAGCAAAGGGCTGTATCCGGCCCTCAGGCCACAGTTTGGAGACCACTGGTATAATGTATGGCCATTATTAAGGCTAAGTTCACACTGGCATTAAAAGCAAGCATTTGAGAGGCGTTAAAAACGCCCCCCAAACGCCTATGCAAATGATACAATGGACAGCTTGCATTATCAAAACATGAAGCGTAAGCATTGCATTGCTTCAAAACTGAAGCCTCATGTCGAGTCAGGAGGCGCTTAAAGCCTTTCAACGCCTCCCATTCAAGTCTATGGTAACGTTTTGCAAACGGTCTGGCAGGTGGTTCCGGGAGCGTTAAGAATCGTTTATTTCCTGTAATGGAATAGGCGCTTGAGGAGCGGTTTTAACACACCTTAATGGTCAAGCGCTTAAAAACTACTCAGGGCATTTGGGGAGCATTTTTAACTAAAAAAAAAAAAAAAATTGCAAGGCAATAGCATAATGTGCTGGTATGAGTATGCATCACATACTAGTAAATTATGAAATACTACCAAAAGCCCAGTCCCCATTCTGCATTATTGCTCATCTGAATTATTTTTTCTTTGAATTAGCAGGACAGAACTTTCTCTGATGTCTTTACCATATCACACCATGTGCCACAAAGGTATGTATTGTGTATATGTACATGCTCATAGATGAACGTGCTGTTGTGAAAATGATAAGCTACAATCGCATGATCAGAAGCTGGCCATAGAACGATCGAATTTGCGCCAGTTCCTGCAGAATTAGCCAAGATTTGTTTTGTAGATGGTCCGGTCAGTATAATAAGTATTTCAATCGCGAGCGATCACCAGCTGGGTACTGGAACAATCAACCAAATGAACATATTCGCCAGCACACCACAAAAAACATCACAAGAGGTGCAACGTTTCAAGGCCACAAGTTATAACTTGCCAGACGAAGAGGTCCTATGTGGCCTCGAAACGTTGCACCTCTTGTGTTGTTTTTTTGTGCATTAAAACTTTTTGGACGTTATAGACGATCTGTGGTGTGCTGGTGAATATATTCATTTGGTCCGGTCAGTAGACGTGCACTGACGAAAAATGTGTTCATTTTCGTTTCATTTTTTTTTTTTTTTTTTTCGGGTCATTTGTTATAATCGCAATTAATACATTCGTAAATTCGAAAATAAGAAAGAAAATTTGAAAAGAATAACTAACTAATAATAACTATTAAATTACAGGTATCAAATTTGGCTGTTAGTGAACGTAACAAATATGAATTTATCTGAAGTTATGAATTATCCAAAATGACGAATGCCACATCTAAACAAATGGAACGGAATAAATTAATAAAAAATAATAATAGTATATTAAAACGTTTTTATGATTATTATTAATTCTTTACGTTCCATAACTTCAGATAAACTTGTATTTGTTACATTCACTAACAGCCCAATTTGAAAGGAAATTCCAATACCTATAATTAGGGTTGTCCCGATACCACTTTTTTAGGACCGAGTACAAGCACCGATACTTCTTTTCATGTACTCGCCGATACCGAATACTGATACTTTTTTTAAATGTGACAGTTTTCAAACCACAATACAGACTAAGGATATTTTCTTTAGAATTATGAAGAACTCTAACTCAAGACATTATAAAAGAATAAAAATTAGTAAAAATGAATAAAAAAAAATTATTTGCTTGTCACGCAGTAGTAAAAAAACTCAAAGAATTTTCACAAAACAGGTTGATAAATACAAAAAAAGTACTCCCGCAAATACTCGGTATCGGTCCCGATACCGATACTAGTATCGGTATCTGGACAACCCTACCTATAATTTAATAGTTAAGTTATAATTAGTTAGTTATCATTTCAGATTTTCGTATTTATGAATTTACAAATTTTCGAATTTATGAAATAAACAAAATTCAAATTTACGCATTTACAAATTTTCTGTCTCCACCTATTACTGTCACGAGGGATGTTTACATTCCTTGTGACAGCATAAAAGTGATCAAATATTTTTTGTAAAAAAAAAAGGAAGTCGCGTCTGCATATGTAAACAGTGTTTAAATCACGCATGTGAAGTATCGCCAAGATTGTCAGAGCGAAAGTATTAATTCTAGCAGTAGACCTCCTCTGTAACTCTAACCTGGTAACATTCTTTTTTTATTTAAAGCATTATCTATGGAGATTTTTACGTACCGTAGTTTGTCACCATTCCACCAACAGCCGCAATTTCAAAGCATGACATGATACCCGGCATAACATCATCTTTCACATTATACAAAAAAATGTATACAAAAAAATGTTACTGTTTTTTTTTTTTTTTATTCATGAAAGTGTATTTTTTCCCCCAAAAATTGCATTTAAAAGACCGCTGTGCAAATACAGTGTGTGTAAAATATTGCAACAATTGACATTTTATTCTCTAGTGTCTCTGCTAAATATATATATAAATGTGTGTGGTGTGTGTGTATATATATATATATATATATATATATATATATATATATATATATTTAGGGGTTCTAAGTAATTTTCTAGCAGAAAATACTGATTTTAACTTACAAGCAACAAATGCCAGAAATAGGCTTAGGCATGAAATACCTGAAATATCATGAAATAAGCTGAAATGTTGCTGTTACATATTTATCTTTTCACTTTATAACTCCTAATTACATTGCGTTCTTCTCTACTTCAGACCACCAATGCCTGCCGCCAAACCACAGCCTGCCCGTCCCCCTCCACCCCGACCGACCGCACCGTCAAATAATTACTGGCAGCCAAATGTCTGAAGACAATTATCGTAAAGCCATATGCTTGTGTTCTCGATTTGTATCAGAAAAGAAGACAATGTATTATTTTACCAAAGATTGAATGAATAGAACAATGAACATTTCTTGGGAATTGGTGCTAATGCCAAAATTGCACTAATCCTGTCTGCTGCTGTGCCATCAAAACAATGAAGAGAATACAATGAAGGATTATAAAATATGTTTCTGAAGAGTTTGAAGGAATACTTCTTAATTATGCACTTTTATAAACAGGTTTGAGAATCACTTGTGTAAAAGACCCTTTATAGGCTAAAATAATATTATTTATGTGTCTCAGATCTATTCACTGTATTATGCTGCTCCGGGGGTGAAATGAATGAAGGATTTCCGGTTTACCCGTGGATTTATCCTAATTAAAAGGAAGAGACTCGATATGGATTAGGGCAGAATGTGACCTAGATCCCATTCTTATATTTTGTAACCCAAATGCCCACAGCTCCCAACTGTCCCTTATTTCGAGGGACTGTCCCTGATTCAGAGCAATGTCCCTCTGTCCCTCTTTCCTCCTCATTTGTCCCTCATTTTGGTCTGATCTATATAGTTGAATATAAAATGTTATCTTTCAAAAAGTGTTTCCTAGTGCCTAACCTTTTATCCAATTTCTAAATCGTTGCAGTTGTACATTTTAAAAGCCAATATAAAGAAATAGTAGTGGTAAAAAAAAGTCCTTGTGGATTTAATTAACCCTTTTTTTGGGATTAAAGTGGAGTTCCACCCTGAATTAATTTTTTTTATAATCAGACTCCTCTAAACCTATTAAAAAATATTTGGAGGAAATTTTTTTTATATACAGTATATACTTACTAGAATCGCCCTGTTGCTATGTAGTCCTCCTAATCTGCCACTTCCTGGTCTGCGGCACTCCTCGTCATTTATTCCCTCGCCTGTGCTCCTGGGACATGATGTGTCATCATGTCCCAGGAGTCTGTGGGCAGTACTGTGCCTGAGGCTCTGTACACACGGGCAAGAATCTCGTCAGCAAAAAAACGTAGTTTTGCCTGACGAGATTCTTGGCAAGAAACTCTTGCCGTCCGAGTCGCCATCGTCGCCATCTTGCTTCACCCTACCTATGCCGTGGAAGTTACGCGCATGTGTCAAAGTCATTTCGAGCATGCGTGGGTTTCCACGGCGACAGGTAAGTATACACACTCTTGGGTTTCTCGTTGGGGAAACCGGCCGACAAGAATCTCGACGAGAAAAAAGAGAGCAGGTTCTCTTTTTTTCTTGTTGAGATTCTGGTCAGATTTCCTGACGAGAAACCTGAAAGCCTCATACACACGAACGGGAATCTCGTCAAGAAGCAGTTTTCTTGCTGCTTTTTGCAGAGAAAACCGGTCGCGTGTACGAGGCTTAAAAGTCGCGTTATTTCCTTACAGAAAAAGACGCAATTAAATTGCGGATAACAGCGCCGAAATGTGTTTATCTATGTTGCCGTAACCACAGGGCGGGACCTTCCTCCGTCGCCGCCCGTTATGGCGACTTTAGAAACAATCGGCGCTACGGTCGCTGTTGAATCGGGCATGCGCGAGATGGAGAGGCGCTTGCTGGTTGCTCAGCATGCACCTCTCCAAAGCTAATCCAGGAAGATATAGATTGGGCTTCACATGCCCACAATAATGATGGCAACGGCCACAACAGGAGGGAGGAAATATTGAGTAACATTTTTTTATTTATTGTACCTGCGCTAATCAGTAACAAAGACTTCTTTGGGCTCCTCCTCTTGCTGTGTATGTGGTTGCAATATTCCCACACTGGGCCAGATTCCCAAAAGAGATACGACGGTGTATCTCAAGAAACAACGTCGTATCTCTGTTTTTTTCCCCGGGTATCTATGCGTGTGATTCCTAGAATCACTTGCGCATAGATACGGCGTAGAACCGACAGGTGTAAGACACTTACACCGTCGGATCTTAGATGTAATCCCTTCGCTGGCCGCTAGGTGGCCTTTACGTTGATTTCCTGAACGTTTTTACGCCGCCTCGTCGTTGTTTACGTTGTTTCCGTAAGCGTAAACCTACCCCTGCTATATGAAGGGTAGGCTTACGAAGTTCTGTCGTATGCCATGTTAAGTATGGCGTCGGGTCAGCATCGTCTTTTTCCGTCGGTTACGTCGTTTTACTGAGTCGTTCACGAATAGGGCATTGAGTAAGTGACGATCACGTAGTTTTCACGTCGGTTTCAACGTCATTTTCCGACGTGAGCTGGAGCATGCGCACTGGGCTTTTTTCCCGGCCGGCGCATTCGCAGTTCAAACGACGCGGGGGCGCGCTTAATTTAAATACAAGCCGCCCCCTTTGAACTACGCGGGGATACACAGAGCCATTTACACTACGCCGCCGCAAACTACGGAGCAAGTGCTTTGGGAATACGGCACTTGCTCCAGTAAGTTGCGGCAGCGTAGTGTAAATGGCTTACGCTACGCCGCCGCGGATTCTACCAGAATCTGGCCCACTGATTATATCAGATCTCAGCCAACTGAGCCCAAAACTGTCCCAGTGTTAAAATGGAAAATTTCTTATCAAATACTTACCGTAATTTTCCTTTCTTGATGGACTCCATGGCAGCCTACGTGTGGGTTAATCTCACCTCTCATACCTCATAGGACCCCTCTTCCATAAATCTTTGCTCCGAGCCAGAGGCTGTATTTCACAACTTTGCCTACTCCAGCATCTGCGAGGGAACTTCAGCACTGCGTCAATTTAACTGACAATTGCGCGGTCGTGCAACGTGGCTCCCAAACAAAATTGGCGTCCTTTTTTTCCCACAAATAGAGCTTTATTTTGGTGGTATTTGATCACCTCTGCGGTTTTTAGTTTTTGCGCTATAAACAAAAATAGAGCGACAATTTTGAAATCAATATTTTTTACTTTTTGCTATAATAAATATCCCCCAAAAATACAAAAAAAAATTTCCTCAGTTTAGGCCGATACATATTCTTCTACATATTTTTGGTAAAAAAAAAAAATCGCAATAAGTGTTTGATTTGTTTTGTGCAAAAGTTATAGCGTCTACAAAATAGGGGATAGTTTTATGGCATTTTTGTTAATATTTTTTTACTAATAATGTCGGCGATCAGTGATTTTTATCGTGACTGCGACATTATGGCAGACACATCGGATATATTTGACACTTTTTTGGGACCATTGTCATTTATACAGCAAACAGTGCTGTAAAAATGCACTGTTTACTGTAAAAATGACACTGGTAGTAAAGGGGTTAACCTGTAGGTGGCACTGTAGGGCTTAAGTGTGATTTGATTTGTGTTTCTTACTGTGGGGGGTGTGGCTTAGAGTGTGACGTCACCGATCATCGTTCCCTATGACGGGGAACAGACAATCAGTGTCAGTCTCAATAGGAAGCACGGGGAGAGGTTTGTTTACACTTACCTCTCCCCGTTCTTCCTCTCTGTGACCCGATCGTGGGACACCAGCAGCGATCGAGTCCGCGGTTTACACTGGGACAGTCACAGAGCGCAGCTGGGATCTTAAAGGGGACGTACATGTACGCCCTTGCGCCCAGTCGTGCTATTCTGCGTGCGGCGGTCCTTAACCACTTAAGACCCGGACCTTTAGGCAGCTAAAGGACCTGGCTAGTTTTTGCGATTCGGCACTGCGTCGCTGTAACTGACAATTGCGCGGTCGTGCGACGTGGCTCCCAAACAAATTTGGTGTCTTTTTTTCCCCACAAATAGAGCTTTATTTTGGTGGTATTTGATCACCTCTGCGGTTTTTAGTTTTTGCGCTATAAACAAAAATAGAGCGACAATTTTGAAATCAATATTTTTTACTTTTTGCTATAATAAATATCCCCCAAAAATACAAAAAAAAATTTCCTCAGTTTAGGCCGATACATATTCTTCTACATATTTTTGGTAAAAAAAAAAAATCGCAATAAGTGTTTGATTTGTTTTGTGCAAAAGTTATAGCGTCTACAAAATAGGGGATAGTTTTATGGCATTTTTGTTAATATTTTTTTACTAATAATGTCGGCGATCAGTGATTTTTATCGTGACTGCGACATTATGGCAGACACATCGGATATATTTGACACTTTTTTGGGACCATTGTCATTTATACAGCAAACAGTGCTGTAAAAATGCACTGTTTACTGTAAAAATGACACTGGTAGTAAAGGGGTTAACCTGTAGGTGGCACTGTAGGGCTTAAGTGTGATTTGATTTGTGTTTCTTACTGTGGGGGGTGTGGCTTAGAGTGTGACGTCACCGATCATCGTTCCCTATGACGGGGAACAGACAATCAGTGTCAGTCTCAATAGGAAGCACGGGGAGAGGTTTGTTTACACTTACCTCTCCCCGTTCTTCCTCTCTGTGACCCGATCGTGGGACACCAGCAGCGATCGAGTCCGCGGTTTACACTGGGACAGTCACAGAGCGCAGCTGGGATCTTAAAGGGGACGTACATGTACGCCCTTGCGCCCAGTCGTGCTATTCTGCGTGCGGCGGTCCTTAACCACTTAAGACCCGGACCTTTAGGCAGCTAAAGGACCTGGCTAGTTTTTGCGATTCGGCACTGCGTCGCTGTAACTGACAATTGCGCGGTCGTGCGACGTGGCTCCCAAACAAATTTGGTGTCTTTTTTTCCCCACAAATAGAGCTTTATTTTGGTGGTATTTTATCACCTCTGTGGTTTTTATTTTTTGTGCTATTAACAAAAATAGAACAACAATTTGGAAAAAAATTCAATATTTTTTACTTTTTGCTATAATAAATATCCCCCAAAAATATATTAAAAAAAAATCGCAATAAGCGTTTATCGATTGGTTTGCTCAACATTTACAGCGTTTACAAAATAGGGGATAGTTTTATTGCATTTTTTTTTTTTTACTACGAATGGTGGCGAATGGTTTTCATGACTGTGACATTATGGCGGACACTTCGGACAATTTTGACACATTTTTGGGACCATTGTCATTTTCACAGCAAAAAATGCATTGTTTACTGTGAAAATGACAATTGCAGTTTAGTAGTTAACCACAAGGGGGCGCTGAAGGGGTTAAGTGTGACCTCATCTGTGTTTCTAACTGTAGGGGGGTGTGGCTGTAGGTGTGACGTCATTGATTGTGTTTCCCTATATCAGGGAACACACGATAAATGACGGCGCCACAGTGAAGAACGGGGAAGCTGTGTTTACACTCACCTCTTCCCGTTCTTCAGCTCCGGGGACCGATCGTGGGACACCAGCGGCGATCAGGGCCCGCGGCCGCGGTCATGAGCTTCAGGCCGGGTCGTGTGTACGCGCCGGCGGTGCATGCAACCCTACCGCTGGGCTTAAAAAGGCCACGTACAGGTACGTGGATGTGCCCAGCCGCGCCATTCTGCCGACGTATATCGGTGTGAAGGGGTCCTTAAGTGGTTAAGCGGTTAAACAAAAAAAAAAGTTTAATTGGCACCATCAACAGAAAGAATATGTAAACCAAAATTATCAGTACACAACGAGGCCGGTTCTACGCAGTAGTGCGCCACGAACGTATTAATTGAAGACCATGAGGCCGCTTTGCAAATCACTTTACGTGTCGGGAAACCGCCCATGATGTAGAAACGCTCCTCATAAAAGGTAAGACTTTATTATGGTCCTAGGAGGAGAACAACATAGGAACACGGCTCAGAGCAAAGATTTAAAACATTTTGTAAAATCTATGTACAGTGACCCAAAGTGGACTGAGACACAATCAACACTGGTGACAATGTGAGGTTCAGGACAGCCTAACCATATCCAAGAGGGTATAAATGGTCATATAGAGGACTGATGATTATTTTTGCTAAAGTTATTTCATAATTACAGTGTAATGATAATTTTTATATGTGGATGTTTCTGTTCTTATGTATAAATAAATATTTTTAAATTAAAATGATTGGCTACGTTGTTGTTATGGTAAACATTGCTTCTGAGCATGCGTGTTAGTACTTTGGATTTTTTACACACGATCGAAAAATCCGACATCACACTTTTGTTGTCGGAAAATTTTAAAGCCTGCTATCCCACATTTGTTTTCAGAAATTCCGTCAATTGTCTGATGGAGCGTACAAACAGACGGATTTTCCGCCAACAGCCTGTCGTCACACAATTCCCGTTGGAGAATTCGATCGGGTGTACGAGGCTTTAGAAGAGACATTATTAGAATTGCTATATGTGTTAGCAACAAGTCTGATTGCTAGTACTTGATCACCCCTGCCGCATTCTTTTTATTTTTATATGGTATTTTATTATTGACGCCAGCAATAGCAAACTCCTTTTTATCCTGCAAGACTTATCTTAAAAAAAAAAGAAGAAAAAAAGAAGTGAACTTTAGTTTAGAGGGATTGTAAAGGTTCGTTTTAAATAAAAAACATGTCATACTTACCTACTCTGTGGGTTGGGTTTTGCACAGAGTGGCCTCTATCCTCCTCTTCTGGGGTCCCTCCACGGCACTCCTGGCTCCTCCTCCTCTCAAGTGCCCCATCAGAGAAGCGCTCTCCTTTGTGGACACCTGTTCGGGTGCACTCCCATTTCCTGCTGCTGCGTCCATAGACAGCAGGACTCGGCTCTGCCGCCCCCCCCCCCCCAGCGCCCGCATCATTAGATATGGTTGACAGCAGCGGGAGCCAATAGCTGCGCTGCTATCAATCTATTCAATTAGGACAGGAGACACCGGCTGGGGCTGGTGTGCTCGTTCCCGTCGAGGGAATTACGGGGCTCAGGTAAGTATGAGGGGGGGCTCGAGGCGCTGATGCAGCGGGACATTGTTACCATGGCCCTCTACTGATCCGGGCACAGACAAGCTGCAAATGATGGGCACTGGTGAAGCTGCTGGGCGCATGCAGGCTGCACATGATGGGCACTGGTGAGGCTGTATTGATCTCCTGTACCATGTCTCCAGTCTATGACCATCTCTTGCATCATGTCTGCAGTCTCTGACCATCTCCTGTACCATGTCTGCAGTCTCTGACCATCTCCTGTACCATGTCTGCAGTCTCTGTCCACCTCCTGTACCATGTCTGCAGTCTCTGACTATCTCCTGTACTGTCTGCAGTATATGACCATCTCTTGCATCATGTCTGCAGTCTCTGACCATCTCCTGTACCATGATTGCCACAGTCACATGCCACCATATGCAGATTGCCACATGCCACCAGATGCAGATTGCCACAGTTCCTGCGCATTGCCCCCCCCCCCACAGCCTGGGACCCCTGCACATTCTCCCCCACCACCAGCTCTGGACTCCTGCACATTGCCCACCCACCCTCTCCAGCTCTGCACACTGTCTCTCCCCCTGCAGTGCGGTGTAATGTGATAGCGCCGGCGATGAGTGTCAGTCAGCCGCGTACGGTCTGCACATACTGACCCCTCTGCCACAGCTCACCCCTCGCTCTCCCTGCCCTGGATGTCACAGCGCCGAGCGCTGCCGCCTGTCTTCACTCATAGAGGGCGGAAGGCACCGGGCTGACATCCCCCTAATGTATGGCATCCAGTGCAGAATGCACCCTTGCCCCCCCTTGGTACGCTAGCCGGGCTGTGTGGGCGGAACAGCGGTGATGCGGACGAGCAGTGGGAGATGTCATCTCTCTGCTTGCCTGCTTCACCCCTAACAGTGTAGCGGCAGGGCTGTGTGGGCGGAAGTGCGGTGATGGTGGCTGTAACGGAATGGCCCGTGACAGACTGAGATATTCCTATGTCTAGGGTCACCTTATGTCCACTAGGGCCATAGGGTGACAAAGAATCATAATTCATATATTACAGAAGACAATAATAAGGGACATTAATAATAATTCATGTTTGCAGGATGTCTTCTAATATCAAAAGCTGTTAGCTATTCAATCTGGGCACACATGCTTTTGAAAGGTGTTAATTCAGGTCTACAAGACCAGAGTGAGTCATACCTTTGTATAATATGCTATTGATATATCTTAAGGTGTTGGCTATTCACTGTAAAGACATTCCGTTGAAGGTGTTGATTGCACCCACTCTCACAAGACTCTGCCATTGTGTGATAAAGCTGTCTAGATAACTTATTCAACTAGATGTCTGTGTTAATATTCAAGGTTAATTGAACACTATTGAAGATACGGTGCCGACAAGTCTACATGGTTAGCTTACCTGAATGCCTTTTAGAGTGTGATTGAAGCCCCCCATGGTGTGAAGGGGGGTGGAGACTACATTGTCCTGTGACTAACTGCATTATGCTTGAGACTGTATAAGAAGCTGAGAAAATACCAATAAATTGTCATATCTTTGAAAGGAAGTGCAGAGCTTGAGTCTCGTCTTGTTTATGGGAATGGATATGGATCGCGTATGCAATATTGTCGGAGTGTGTCAGATAAGCTTGTCGTGGATGGATGGAAGGTCGTAAGCGGTGGTGACCGTTACAGTGGCGATCTCTCTGCTCGCCCGCCACTGCCGCACGGCAGGCTTCGCGGCCCACCAGTAAACAGGCTGCAGCCCGCGGGGGTTGGAGACCCCTGTTTTAGAGGAATATGCTCTGTATCCCTCCATATAAATACTTTATATTTTTAACTACTATTTCCTGCTTCGTTAAGGCGATAGATAGTTTCTGTGTATAATATTTTTATTATATTGAAGCTTTCACTTCTGGTCAAAAGAACTGTTATTTAACCCATATTATATCTTCAAAATATTAAATATAGAGATTTTAATAAGCAACATGAGGCATTTTTAACTCTAAATTGCCTGAAAACTGCCCCAGTGTGAAAAGAGGTCTTATTTTCAGTACACCCTAAGGTCTGAAAGACAGTGAACCGGCCCTTTGTTTAGAAAGTTTGGAAAACCCAGGTACAGAACAGAAAATGAAATCCCAAATAGGACACACACACACACAAAAAAAAAAGCAGTGTTTTCCAATTCCAACTTTTAGTAAAAATGGTATTAAAAAAAGTTCCACTTACAAAGTAAAACAGGTATAAAAACATAAAAACCGGACAATTACAAGGGACACACTACATGATCGTTTTCCTTTATACACGCTCCATACAAAGGTGCTGCACAATTACACAGAATTATGCGGTTTGAACACCAATATCAGGGACAGAACAACCTTCGTGTTTAAAATAACACACATTACATGTGCAAGAAAAAAAAAATACAAAGGCCCAGATTCAGAGAGAATTGGATTCTCGTAGCGTATCAGAAATACACTACGCCGCCGTTTTTTACCTGGCTCTACGTGGAATCCAGGTAGATTTTGTCCAGTAAACGACGGCGGCGTAGTGTATTTCTCCCGTCGCAATCCATCTACACGAGTAGGGGGCGTGAAGGATTTAAAATAGGCGCGTTCCCGCGGCGATCGAACTGCGCATGCTCCGTTCGCAAATTTCCCGCCGTGCATTGCGCGAAATCACGTCGTTACGTCATTCGTTGTTTGAGTAGCGTCGTTTACGGACATTTCTATTCCCGAACGAGTTACGCAAAAAAAAATTAAAATAAATTAAATTCGACGTGGGAACGACGGCCATACTTAACATGGGCTACGCACCGTTAGACCAGCAAAAATCTGGTCTAACAGTACGTAAAAAAAACAGACCTAAGCGATTGCGAAGACCGCTCGTATCTTCGTAGATCGCCGTAAAAACACATTTGCATATCCCGACGCATCAAAACGACGCAAACTCCTCCCAGCGGCCGCAAAAATATCGCAGCATAGATCCGAAGGCTTACGAAAACGTAAGCCTCTCGGATCAAAGCCCGAAGCCGCCGTATCATGGTTTGAGGATTCAAACTAGTGATACGGCGCGCGAAATTTGAAATTACTCCTGTCTAACACCAGTTAGACAGGTGTAATTGCTCTGTGAATCGGGGCCAAAGTTTACAGTTTGCTAAAATCTAAAAAGAGATTATGTTATATATATTTACAGTGAGAGGGAAAAAAAAGTATTTGACCCCCCGCTGATTTTGTACATTTGCCCACTGACTAAGAAATGATCAGTCTGTAATTTTATTGGTCGGTTTATTTTAACATTGAGAGAATAACAAACAGAAATATCCAGAAAAACACATTTCAAAAAAGTTATAAATTGATTTGCATTTTAATGAGTAGGGGTGCAACGGATCATAAAAATCACAGATCGGATCGATCCTGGGATCAGGAGTCACGGATCGGATCATTTTCGGATCAGCAAAAAAATAAAAATCTTGTTACACCAACCTAATCACTATCCACCCCCCTTCACTCTGGTGTACAGACATGCTCCCCAGGTGTTGGTGTAGCTCCTACCTGCAGGTGCAGAGCCCACCGATGCTGTCTCCACATGTCTGCAGGCAGTTCCGGGTCTGTAGTGAGCGCTCTGAGGCGGGGAGGCGTGTCACGCTGTGCTCTAACAAGCACACGGGGGTGGAGCAAGATGGCCGCCGCTCCGGAGCTAGGCCTAAGCCAGGGACTTTCCTATGGCCGAGGCTCCGGAGCGCCCCGCGGATCACGTGGTGTGCCGATCCGAACAGGGTGGCCCGTTCGGATCACGGATCGGTGACGATCCATTGCACCCCTATTAATGAGTGAGATAAGTATTTGACCCCTTAGCAAAACATGACTTAGTACTTGGGGCAAACCCTTGTTGGCGATCACAGAGGTCAGACGTTTCTTGTAGTTGGTCTCTAGGTTTGCACATCTCAGGAGGGATTTTGTCCTCTTCGCAGATCCTTTCCAAGTCATTAAGGTTTCGAGGATGACATTTGGTAACTTGAACTTTCAGCTCCCTTCACATATTTTCTATGGGATTAAGGTCTGGAGACTGGCTAGGCCAATCCAGGATCTTAATGTGCTTCTTCATGAGCCACTCCTTTGTTGCCTTGGCCGTGTGTTTTGGGTCATGCTGGAATACTCATCTACGACCCATTTTCAATGCCCTGGCTGAGGAAAGGAGGTTCTCACCCAAGATTTGATGGTACATGGCCCCGTCCATTTGATGCAGTGAAGTTGTCCTGTCCCCTTAGAAAAACACCCCCAAAGCATAACACTCCATGTTTGACGGTGGGGATGGTGTTCTTGGGGTCATAGACAGCATTCCTCTTCCTCCAAACACGGCGAATTGATGCCAAAGAGCTTGATTTTGGTCTCAGCTGATCACAAAACTTTCACCCAGTTCTCCTCTGAATCATTCAGATATTCATTAGCAAACTTCAGACGATCCTGTACATGTGATTTCTCGAGCAGGGGGACCTCGCAGGCACTGCAGAATTTTAGTCCTTCATAGTGAGTTACCAATTGTTTTCTTGGTGACGATGGTCCCAGCTGCCTTGAGATCATTGACAAGATTCTCCCGTGTAGTTCTGGGCGGATTCCTCACCGTTCTCATGATCATTGAAACTCCACAAGGTGAGATCTTGTATGGAGCTCCAGAATGAGGGAGAGCGACCTTAATTTTGTGTTTCTTTCCATTTGCAAATAATCGCACCAACTGTTGTCACCTCCCACCAAGCTGCTTGGCGAAAGTCTTGTAGCCCATTCCAGCCTTGTGTAGGTCTACAATCTTGTCCCCAACATCCTTGGACAGCTCTTTGGTCTTATGCCGCATACACACGATCAAAATTTCCGACAAGAAAAGTTTGATGAAGAAACAGAAATTGCCGCTCCAGATGGGTCCTACTTGGTTGCAATCTTCCTCTCAGGAACCAAGGGTGCTGGCAATGCGTGCAACTAAACCTCTGTTTATAACGCATACTGTTAGGCAGGTGAATTTGGTTGGTTGCCGATTGGTCGGTAAGTTTGATCTTGGATATTCTATGTTATATTGGTGCTGGCAATGCACATGGGGATCAGAAACAAAAGATAATTAGGACAGCCGCATTCCAATCCAACGCAGCTTTATTGAAAAAAAAAAAATTGAAACAGGCACTACAAGCCACAGCAACGAAACCCAAGACAGCTGACGCGTTTCACACTTAGGGCCAGATTCTCGTAGATCTGCTCTTTTTCTGCGTAGCGTATCCCCTTTACGCTACGTTTCAGAACCATTTACGGGCAAGTGCTGTATTCTCAATGCACTTTCTCCATAATTTGCGGCGGCGTAGCGTAAAGGGGATGGCGTAAGGCTGCGTAATTCAAATAGGGAAGGAGGGGGGCGTGCTGTATTTAAATTAAGCGCGCCCCCGCGCCGAACGAACTGCGAATGCGCTGGCCCTAAACGTAGCCCACTGCGCATGCTCCATAGTACGCCACAAATACATTGATTTTGACGGCAACGTAATTAACGTACAGGCCTATTCGCGACGAGTTACGCAAACAACGTAAAAAACACGACGCTGTCCCAACGTCAATACTTAACATGGCTTACGCCGGACCTACGCAAGGTTACTCCTCATATAGCAGGGGTAACCTTATGCGTATGCAAACTATGTAGACGGCGCGCAACTTCGTTCGGGAATCGGCGTATCATGCTCATTTGCATATTCGACGGGAACGCCACCTAGCGGCCAGCGTAGAATTACATCTAAGATCCGACGATGTAAGTGACTCATGCTAGTCGGATCTACGCTAAATCTATGCGTAACTGATTCTAAGAATCAGTCGCATAGATACACAGGGCTAGAAACAGAGATACACCGTCGTATCTCCTTTGAGAATCTGGCCCTTAGTGTTTACTTATAGGATATAAGTACACACTAAGTTTGTATGAAACGCGTCAGCCTCCATCTGTCTTTTTCTGTTGGAATTTGTGATCGTCTGTATGCAATTCCAATGCACAAAAAAACCCACGCATGCTCGGACTCATTGAACTTAATTTTTCTCGGCTCGTCGTAGTGTTGTACGTCACCGCGTTCTTGACAGTCAGAATTCTGTGTGACCGTGTGTATGCAACACAAGTTGAGCCAAAATTCCGTCTGGAAAAAAATCCACGGTTTTCTTGTCGGAATTTCCGATCGTGTGTAGGCGGCATAAGACATGGCGGAGAGATTGAAATCTTAACTAATCAGATAATCGCACCAACTGTTGTCACCCTCTCACCAAGCTGCTTGGCGATGGTCGTGTAGCCCATTCCAGCCTTGTGTGGATCTACAATCTTATCCCCGACATCCTTGGACAGTTCTTTGGTCTTGGCCATGGTGGAGAGATTGTACAATGGTCACTTTTTTCAAACTCCTCATCTTCCTTCCCCCACACTTTCTTTTTTGTTTCCTCTTTGTTTGTCACTTTTATGTATTTTTTTTGTTTGGTGTTCACGTTTGATTAGTAGGGTGCGGGTCCTCGGGCCAGCCCTGAACGTCTTGGGAGTGGGTGGACATGGCCTTCTGGCTTAGTTTGCCTGCCCTCATGGGGTCTCACTTCGGGGGAGCCCCTCCTAGTACTGGGAGGGTTCTGTTTCGGCAGACCTTCTTAGGAATGGGGTCGGTGTCGGCTTTGGTTGCACAGACCATGTGAGTACCTCAGTCTCTGTCAGGAGCCTAACGCCCCAGGGGATCAGAGTTGGGTCCTTCTTACGGAGGACCAATTGACGCAAGAACCCGTTTGCACTTTTTTGTCTCACCTCTTTATGTGTGTGCACATTTTTTATGCACCGGGTGGAAGTTTTTTGGGTGTGTTTTGCACGCCATAGGCTTTTCAATAGAGCATGGGGGAGAGATTGGAATCTGATTGATTGCTTCTGTGGACAGGTGTCTTTTATACAGGTAGCAAACTGAGATTAGGAGCACTCCCTTTAAGAGAGTGCTCCTAATCTCAGCTTGTTACCTGTATAAAAGACACCTGGGAGCCATAAATCTTGCCGATTGATAGGGGGATCAAATATTTATTTCACTCATTAAAATGCAATTAAATTAATTAATTTCATTAATTAAAAATGTAATTTAATTAATTAAAAATTAAAATGCAAATTTAGAACTTTTCTGAAATGCGTTTTTCTGGATATTTTTGTTGTTCTTCTGTCTCTCGCTGTTAAAATAAACCGACCATTAAAATTATAGACTGATAATTTTTTTATCAGTGGGCAAACGTACAAAATCAGCAGGGGATCAAATACTTTTTTCTCCTCACTGTATTTATATAAATAATTATATATTTTTTTATTGTGTGTCCCTCCTTCTCGATTGCCAGGGAAAGTTTTTTTCCCCAAATGCAAAGGCCACGGTGTCCGACAAAATATCAAACAGAAATAACCGATTTGTAGGTTCGTACAGCTTTGATACTGTCCATTGTTTTTTGCCATTACTGTAAAATTGGCGATAATGTAAAACTCCCTCCACGTCGTTATAAACATATAGTCTTTTAATTACCGCTTGCATGCGACTGATGTTATGGTTGTGATCCAAGATGGCAAGCTGCGATTGCGCCACCATATCGTCAATAAAAAGGTTGTGCGTTTTTGATCGATACTTGTGGGCCAGGGCATGGAAGACTTCAAGGCCGCCGGTGTGGCAAAAATGTGGCAACTGCTCCAAGTCTCTAAGGAGTCTTTTGTCTTGTATGATCTCCTTCAACTTACAATGAGCTGCTGACCCAGCCTGCAGCCAGTCATAGTTGTTCGCCCCTTCTGGCCAAATTGTGGAATGGTGACACGAATGGTACTGCGACGCAGAATGCCACTGATGAATATTGGTAGCATGGCAAGCAATCGAAAGCCACTTTTCTTTTAAAAGCTGGGGGTCTTGATCACATGTACTTGCAGACCACAAAAGGTGGTTCTTGGCTGGGACAACCCAGGCGGACAATTGGGCACAGTTTGCTTCTTTACTGGCAGCTAGTAGTTTGCGCTCCACCGATTTTGCCAAGTGCCATAAATCATATTTGTGCTGGATATTGCTGTACTGACTTCTCAGAAACTTTTTGATGCCAGAATGTCTTTCAGTTGTAACGACTTTTACTTTTAGTTTGTCGTTCAAGAGACGTTCCAGCGCTATATGAAACGCGTTGGGCTCGAGCACGTCTGGCGATTCTCCTGGCTGGAGTTCCTCGACTTGGAAATCAACAATCTTCTGAGTGTTGATCTCCATGAAGATGTAAGAACAAGATTTTTTAGCCGTTCCTGGAGGGTCACACTGGTCATCGCCAGCCAGGGCAACGGGTTTCTTACCCAAAGATTTTAACACGGAGTCGCGATCATTTTTCCAGTGGTGATCGATTGTTGGGAAAACATACTTTTGCTGGTTCTTATCGTGTGTGGATTGAGAAATATCTGGCATGCACAGAAGAGAGAAAAAATCCTTCATTTTTTGAAAATGAGAGCCGCTACAAACTATAGCGCCGGAAAGCAATAGATTTCCTACAGGCATGCGGCCGACAAAAGGTTGACTTGCCCACATGCGAAACTTGTGATCCTTCGAACAGACTCCCGTCACCACAAGTGCCGAACCTACCAGGTATTTTTTTATTCCTCTGACTTTTCCAGTGCAAGTGCTGCTTGCTTTACATCTGCAATTCCAAAGAAGCTCATCTAAACATGAACCGAAAACCAGATATTTATTTTCATGGGCATAAGAAATGGGCTCGGCTGAATCTTGAACCGGAAGAAAAGATATATCGGGGTCCTCGGGATCTCTAAACATCTCATCTTCTGAAAGTTCTTTTTGAACCTTTTGATCCTCTTTAACAGACAATCTATAGTTCTCAATACGACTTCGTGGTTTTGAAATTAAAACTTTTTTAGACTCGGACAAAGATTGTTTCGAAGAGCGGGAGTTATCTTCCGGCCGTCTCGCTTTCGTTGACAGAAGCGGACTAGTTGGAGGGGGTTGGATCCGAGTTGAAGGAAGCGGGCTCATTATAAATTCCTCCACTGATCTGGTATCACTTGGTAGGTCTGGCAGAAAAGTCGACTGCAAGACAAAATTGATGTATTTCTGGTCCTCCTCTATTTCTGTACTTCCGGCCTTGACTTCGAATCTGCTTAGAGACGGTAGGTTTGCCAGGTTGCATTGCACCCCTATAGACATGTGTGGTCTCCGGCGTTCTACTTGCACGATTTTACTTTTCTTCCCAGCAAATTTATCATACTGAGTGCTTTTGTGCACGTGAGTGGGGCAGTGCTTGGTGACCATGCCTACCGTTCGACGAACTCTTGGTGTATACTTTCTTTTTTGTTTCTGCGTTACAGGCTCGAGGTTTGTAGTGCCGGTTTCCACATACTCACTCAAGGATTCAACCATTTGCTCCATTTGATATTCCTCAACAGACATGAATTCTATGTTCCGTATTTCACTGTCAGTAATGATCTCCTCTGGCTCTGTCAATGAAACAGAAAGCAAGCTTTGATCTTGATGCTGCTCTGTGTCCATCAAGGGGGACTCTGAGGGCACCGGCTCCTGTGAGGATGGCTCCAAAGGCACAGGTTGCTGCGAGTGAGACTCAGAGGGTGCAGGCTGTATTTCCTCATCCGGTCTCTTACTGTAAAGATGGTCTACGTGAAGCTCTACGGGTGGTTTCAAATTCATAGACGGCACTGCACTTTTTTTCAGAACCTTATTAGGGCCCCGTACCTCGTAGTCATCGTCCTTGAAATGACTGGAGCAGATCCGATAAGCCCCTTTTCTGGAACTGTGGATTTTTGTCATGAGATCTTCCATCATCTCGTCGGCGACAAAGATTTTTTCCAACCAAATCTGTAAAGTGTCCCATTTCCTAGGAAAAACATGAAGTATGGTTTCCGCAGTTCTGGTTCTCCAGGAAAATGTACATCCGGGAACTAAACAACTTGGCATGCTGAGGAAATAAAAGACAGAGGAAAAACAATCAATATAAAAACTCAAGAATCACATAATCATCGACTCACAAACTAAAGGAGTACAACATAGCAAACTACTAAACTTTAGATCCCCTGACATGGTTTCTAACTAATAAACTAGTAAACCCCCCCTAAAAAATTCCTGTATAAAAAAAAAAAAAAAACCTGCAAGAAGAAGGCATGATGAGCTAGTATGCATAGCATACTAGCTCATTATGTGGCACTTAGCTGAGATCGAAGCCCCCAAAGCGCTTCTCGTTCCCCTCCGCCGCCATCTCTCCTCCGAGTGCCTTCTGGGTATTGCCGCTCCGGCCAGTCACACACATGCGCGCAGGTCTCTGCATTTTCCCATTTAGAAAACCGCCTGCGCCATAGACATCGGTGAAGTGTTTTCTGCAAATATCTCCTTAGCCGTGTAGGTTAAAGAAATATTTCTTGCACCTACAGGTAAGCCTTAATCGAGGCTTACCTGTAGGTGCAAGTTCTGTGGTTGGCTTTACAATCACTTTAAAGTGGTTGTGAAGTCACATAACCCCATTTTGCAGAAGCTCAGAACCTGTGAACAGCAGTAAATCTTTAGGTTGTCAGCAGATTGGGCTCTACATTTCCGGGACTTGCCAGAAAATGGAGAGCAACTGAGAATGTGCAGAGCAGGGTAAGACATTGGGGGAGATTTACTAAAACTAGAGCACTCAGAATCTGGTGCAGCTCTGCATGGTAGCCAATCAGCTTCTAACTTCAGTTTGTTCAATTAAAGCGGAGTTCCACCTTAAAGTTCCACCATCTGCTTCCTCCCCCCCTCTGGTGCCACAATTGGCAACTTTCAGGGGGGGGAGGCGGGACAGGATACCCGTCTGACAGGTATCCTTTCCCACTTCTGGGAGTTCGGGCTGCGGCCCGTGACGTCACAGCGGGGCTTCCCCCCCTCTGGAAGCCAATTGGTTTCTATGCAGAGCAGATTTTAGCTTTAGTAAATCTCCCTCAAAGTGTTACTAGCAGGACTTGTCTGCCTAAAGTTTACCTTTAATGTATGGCTGCCCTACTATCTTCTGAGGTACTATGTCAAGTATTAATATTTATTTTGTTATATTATGTATTTTGTCCAGGCGAAAGTAAAAATGTCTGCAATGCGTACTAAAATGTCCCGTTATCCTTCTCCTCACCTGTAAGGGCCCTTTCACATTGGGGGACTGATCAGGTCCACCTGTCAGGTTTTTTTTTTTAGACCAGGGACCTTAAACTGGCGGCCCTCCAGTTGTTGCAAAACTACAAGTCCCATGAGGCATTGCAAGGCTGACAGTTACAAGCATGACTCCGGCAGGCAGAGGCATGATGGGACTTATAGTTCCGTAACAGCTGGAGGGCCGCCAGTTTGAGACCCCTGCTTTAGACCGACCCAATTGGACCCTCCTGTCTTCTCTATGGAGCGGCGGGCATCAGACGAGATGAGTCCGTTGACACCTACTGACATCCGGTCCACCCAAATCGGACGAATGGGGATTAATTCCCCATCTCTCTGGCGAATCGGATCAGATGGCAAAGTCATGTCAGGTGTAAATGGACAGGCGGTCCGTTTTTTATCCGATTGCCCATAGAGGAGTGCAGGCTGTGTCTGTGTCCGCTCTGCATAAGCGAAACAGACACGCAACAGGCAACCGCCTGCTCAGCGGGGTTCAGCAAATTGATTCGCCACTG
Organism: Rana kukunoris; assembly: GCA_029574335.1. Classification (NCBI taxonomy): domain Eukaryota; kingdom Metazoa; phylum Chordata; class Amphibia; order Anura; family Ranidae; genus Rana; species Rana kukunoris. The sequence continues at coordinate 16,052 of JAJQKJ010002103.1, read as the reverse complement.
AGTAGGTGGACTCGGCCCGCCCGTGTGTAAGGGGCCCCTGATCTTATGTAAGCAGTTCTGATGACAACCGTCATCTGCAAATCTATTTATTGTGCTCTTGTAATTAGGAACTATTTGATAGAATGCAAGTGCTGATCATTCCTTACTCTCTGAAAATCATTTGAACATTTTCACCTTCAAGGGGTTGTAAACTTTTGTGTTTTTCACCTTAATGCATTAAGGTGAAAAAACACCTTGCAGTGTCCGGCCCCCCCAGCCCCCTCCCTGTTTGCATTACCTTAGCCCCAAATTTCCGTAGGTGCGATCCCGCCATCGCTCTCTCCACGGGTTCTCTGCTCTTCATTGGATAGATTGAGAGCAGCGCAGCCATTGGCTCCCAATGCTGTCAATCAAATCCAATGACACAGGCCCCGGCACCGAGTCCTGCATTCTACGGCTACGAACGCTGAATGCTGGACACGGGAGCGAACCCGCAAGGAAACCCCCCCCCCCCCCCCAGGGAGAGAGCTTCCCAGAGGGGGTTATCTGATGCGGGGAGGAGCCGAGAGAGCCGCTGAGGATCCCAGACGAGGATGTTTGGGGCCACTCTGTGCAAAAAAATAAAATAACTGCACAGTGGAGGCAAGTATGATATGCTTCACCCGATACCTGGGCAGTCAGGGTGATTGGTGTGGTGGGGAGTTACAAGCACTGATCTGCCCCCTTTGCAGCTGCTTTAGTTAGTTATACAGCAGTGATTGGTGCTTGGAACTCCCCCCCAAAGCCGCACTCCACCGATCACCGCTGACTGTCCCCCTCCGTGCTGCTCTCCCCCCCTCTGTGCTGCTCTCCCCCCCTCCGCGCTCTGTGCTGCTCTCCCCCCCTCCATGCTCCCCGAGTTACGAGCTCCCCCCCCCCCCCCCTCCGCGCTGCTTTCCCTCCTCCGTGCTCTTCTCCCTCCTCTGTGCTCCTCTCCCTCCTCTGTGCTCCTCTCCCTCCTCTGTGCTCCTCTCCCTCCTCTCCGAGCTGCTCTCCCCTCTCCGAGCTGCTCTCCCCTCTCCGAGCTGCTCTCCCCCCTCCGAGCTGCTCTCCCCTCTCCGAGCTGCTCTCCCCCCTCCGCGCTCTGTGCTGCTCTCCCCCCTCCGCGCTGCTCTCCCCCCTCCGCGCTGCTCTCCCCCCTCCGCGCTCCGAGCTGCTCTCCGCCCTCCGAGCTGCTCTCCCACCTCGATCTGTCAGTATGGAGAGCGGAGGTAGGAGCCGCTAAACCCGGCTCCTACCTTTTCCAAATGAACAGAGTGATCACTGACTGTCCATTCACATAACTGAGCATCCTGTAACCTGTGATTACAATGCTTCAGTTTATGAATGGAGAGGAGCTGCTGTCTTCTCTCCATTCATTTAAGCTGAGGCTGCAGAGAAAGGGACTGGGGAATCTGTGTTCTTAGTCCCTTTGTCTCAAAGGGGAGATGTCAGAGGTCTGTTAAGACCCCTGATATCTCACCAAAGACCCTGCAACAGGGCTGATAAAAAAAGAAAAAAAAATTGCAATAAATAAAAAATATTTTAAAAAAATATTAAAAATGTAAATAATAATAATAAAAAAAGAAAAAAAAAGCACACTGACAATCCACTCCATCCCCCTAAAAAAAAAGAAGAAAGCACTGTTAAAGCGGAGCTCCACCTGCATTTGTTTTTTTTTTTGTTTTTTTTTAAAGTCGTCAGCTACTAACAGTGTAGCTGCTGCCTTTGAATAAGGACACTTACCTGTCCTAGGCGCCCGCGCTGACGGCCCCCGCCGATGCCGATCCTCGATCCCGGCACCGCCATCCACAGTCAGGGAAACAGGCAGTGAAGCCGTGCGGCTTCACTGCCCGTTTCCTACTGCGCATGTGCGAGCGACGCGGCGCTTTGTGAATGATCCGGCTGCTTTCTGGGATACACACAGTTCCCAGAATGCAGCGCGGCCCATTCACAAGAAGACACCGAAAAGAGGAGGAGGAAGAAAACCGCACCGCGGATCATGAGGGCAGATTCGGGACTTCCGCATAGCAACAGCCTATTTAGGGTGAGTATTTTTTTTTTTTTCCCCCCATTTCATTTTTTTTTTTTTTTTTTTTTAGATTTAAAAAAAAAAAAAAAAAAAAAATCAGGGTGGAGCTCCGCTTTAAGAAAAAAAGTAAAAAATTGTCAAAAATAAAAATTGTATAAGAAAAAAAAAAAAGGTATATATATATATATATAAAAAAAAAGTCAATTGTCAAAAATAAATTCGGCCACTGTCACATGACATTAAAAAAAAAAAAAATAAAAAAAAATCGGTAACGGTTATTGGTGAGTACTTGGAAAAAAGTATTGGTACTAAAGTGGTATCGGGACAACCCTAATTATGGGTATAGAAGAAAAACTCTGACACTAAACAACAAAGGACTTTTTATTAAACTTTCTCTTACTTGTCTTTAGCTTCAAACAGAGCAGGATATTTGCGGTTCATAGAAGGCGATGTGTAGAAAGAACAACAATCTGAAATGAAAAGACACGGGTAACATAAACATCAGCCTAATAATTCTTATCAAATCTGTAACCCCCAAAAAAGTTTTTTTTTCCCCTTTTAACCACTTAAGGGCCGCAATGTTTTCCCCCCTTAATGACCAGGCCATTTTTGCGATTCGCCACTGCGTCGCTTTAACCGACAATTGCGCAGTCGATGTACCCAAACAAAATTGACGTCCTTTGTTTCCCCACAAATAGAGCTTTATTTTGGTGGTATTTCATCACCTCTGCGGTTTTTATTTTTTGCGTTATAAACAAAAATAGAGCGACAATTTTGAAAAAATAAAAATAAAACAATATTTTTTTACTTTTTGCTGTAATAAATATATATATATATAAAAAAAAAAAAAGAATTTGTTATTCAGTTTAGGCCGATATGTATTCTACTACATATTTTTGGTAAAAAATAAAAATGAAAAAAATTGCAATAAGCGTATATTGATTGATTTGCGCAAAAGTTATAACTTATTTTTTCTAGTAAAGGCGGTGATCAGCGATTTTTAGTGGGACTGTGACATTGCGGCGTACAGATCGGACACTTATACAGCGATCAGTGCCTATACAAATGCACCGATTACTGCATAAATGTAACTGGCAAAGAAAGGGGTTAACGCTAGGGGGCGATCAAGGGGTTAAATGTTCCCTAGGTGTGTGTTTCTAACTGTATTGGGGGAGGGGACTGGAGGAGGAGAGAGATCGCCGTTCCTGATCAATAGGAACAGCAGATCTCTCTCTCCTTCCCTGTCAGAACGGGGATCTACTTTGTTTACATTGACAGATCCCCATTCTGGCTCTCTGTGGAGCGACTGCAGGTGGCCAGCGGACATCATAGGCTCGTTACCATGTGATCAGCTGTGTCCAATCACAGCGTAAACAGGAAGAGCCGTTTATTGGCTTTCCCTCCACTTGTACTGACAGACACGAGTAGTGGAGGCCCGGTGGTTACACTCCTGACAGGGGGGTGGGGTCTGCGCTGATTATCAGTGCTGCCTATTGATGCCCGGCAGTACTGCATATCAGTGCCGCCTATCAATGCCCATCAGTGCTGCCTATTGATGCTCATCAGTACTGCCTATCAGTGGCGCCTATTGATGTCATCTATCGATGTTCAGCAGTACTGCATATCTCAGCACCCATTAGTGCCACCTATCGATGCCCGGCAGTACTGCATAAAAAAAAAAAAATCTCAGTGCCCATTAGTGCCGCCTATCGATGCCCATCAGTACCGCCTATCAATGTCCATCAGTGCTGCCTATTAATGCCTATCAGAACTGCATATCAGTGCCGCCTATCAATACTGCATATTAGTGCCGCCTATCGATGCCAATCAATACTGCATATTAGTGCCCATTAGTGCCGCCTATCGATGCCCAGCAGTACTGCCTATCAGTACCGCATATCTCAGTGCCGCCTATCGATCCCTATCAGTACTGCATATAAGTGCCGCCTATCAATGCCCATCGTTGCTGCCTATTAATGCTCATCAGTACTACATATCAGTGCCACCTATCGATGCCCATCAATACTACATATCTCAATGCCCATCAGTGCCGCCTATCGATGCCTATCAGTACTGCCTATCGATGCCCATCAGTACCACCTATGAATGTCCATCAGTGCAGCCTATTGATGCCCATCAGAACTGCATATCAGTGCCGCCTATCGATGCCCATCAGTACTGCATATCAGTGCTGCATATCAATGCCCATCAGTGCTGCCTATTGATGCTCATCAGTGCTGCATATCGGTGCCGCCTATCGATGCCCAGCAGTACTGCCTATCAGTGCCGCCTATCGATGCCATCTATCGATGTTCAGCAGTACTGCTTATCTCAGTGCCCATCGGTGCCCAGCAGTACTGCATATCTCAGTACCGCGCCTATCAATGTCCATCAGTGCTGCCTATCGATGCTCAGCAGTACTGCCTATCAGTACCATCTATCGATATTCAGCAGTACTGCATATCTCAGTGCCGCCTATCAATGTCCATCAGTGCTGCCTATCGATGCTCAGCAGTACTGCCTATCAGTACCATCTATCGATATTCAGCAGTACTGCATATCTCAGTGCCGCCTATCGATCCCTATCAGTACTGAATATAAGTGCCGCCTATCAATGCCCATCAGTACTACATATCAGTGCTGTCTATTAATGCCCATCAGTTCTGCATATCAGCACAATTGTCATTTAAAATGTGACAGTGCTAAAAAGTGTCCTGGGCAGGAGGGGGGGTTGCCCTTCGGGGGGGGGGGGGGGTGCCCAGTATTGAAGGGGTTATGGTCTCAGACTCTTTTATTTAAAAGAAAAAAAAAAATTGCGCCACTTGGTGCGGTTTTGTGCGTTTGTTTTGCTGATGCGCGGAGAAGTGGGGGTTACAAATGAATGGCACCCCCCATGCGTTTTGCCTGCAGGTTGGGGGAGGACTGGCGATCAGACGCACATACGTGGCCCAGGGCTTGTCGCTGTACGCAGTGATCTGATTGGACGCTCTATAAAAGAGACATACTCACCGTCTCGGATACGCAGGCGATGGGCTCAGCGCTGGGCCTGCGGGTCACAAGGCCGGGGTGGGTGGAGCTCGTGGTACCCAAGCGGCGTTGGTGGGGCGCGGAGGAAGGTTATTATCAGCGGTGATGACAGCGATCCCCTCCTCCGCTCACACACGCCTTTGGTGTTCTGGGTGACAACCCTGAAGCAATTTCAGTGCTTTACAAATCCGTTGTCACCCTGCTGGAGGAAGTTGAAGGGAAGCAGATTTATTGGCCGGCTCCTCCAGGTATTATTATAGGGGGGCACTTTGGGGGGGACCGGAGCGTGACTTGGGACCACAACAGGAAGCCCACATCACAAATCCGAATCTTACTTCATGCCTACGTAGGGGGCCACCATACTTTCCCGCTATCCCATTAGCTGGACCAGTCGCGTCACCATAGCGACAGGCCGGCCCCTCTCGCCGTGTGGGCGTGGCCGAGCAAAGTCAATAGCCCGAAGAAATGCCAATCATCCTCCCGGCGCAGGCGCACTGCTGGGACAGAGCGTCAGCAATGAGCGCGCGAGAGAGGAACCGACCAATGGGGTTGTGTATATTGTGCGGGCTGCCAGGGGCTGGGAAGTCCACCTTGGCAGCCGCGCTGAAAGAGAAGGCGAGCCCGGAGTACGCCATTGTCTTATTGTCGTATGACCAGATCCTCGCGGAGGATGCTTTTGAAGGAGAATCGCCCTGCGAGTCTCGCGAGGTTTCCTGCCAGTCTCCGGAACCGGGCGGAAGAGAAGTGAGTGAACTGACCAATGAATTAAGCGACGCTTCCGCCTGTCAGCCAATCAGGGCTTCTGAAGCAGTCACCTGCTCCGTCCCTCACTAAAGATGGCGTTTGCTACTGCAGTATAAGTCTGTATAGCCAGCTAGTGTGGGCAAAGTGCCGAGAAACGTTGTGTAGTGTTAGGCAAAAACCGTAAAGTGTCATTGGCTTCTACTGCCAATTCGTGTCCCTTTATTATTATATTTCTCAGTTTAAAGTGTTACTAAACCCACAACAGTAAAATCAGTCTGTATATGCAGTAAAGCATGCTTGTTATACTCACTGTGGAACCTAAGGGGTTAATCCTCTACATTGTGTAAAAAGACTGTTTCATTCTGTCTTCTCTGATCCTCCCTGTCTTCCACTGTCCCCGATTCATCTCCTGAGTCTTGGGGGCACTCTGCACATGCTCAGGTTGGTGTGTATTGCCAGAGTTTTTTTTGAGAGGGTGCATGTGATCAGCACAGAACCAATCGGCACTGTCCAGACAGAGGGTCAGGTGTCCTGCAGCCTCATAGGACAGTCAGACCCGAATGAAACTCCTCCTACTAGCTTTAAAGTGGTTGTGTATCCCCCGCTTGTTTTTTTTTTTACCCACAGGTAATCCTATAATAAGGCTTACCTGTAGGTAAAATGAATATCTCCTAAACCTGTATGGTTTAGGACAGGGATCCTCAAACTAGGGCCCTCCAGCTGTTACAGAACTACAAATCCCATGAGGCATTGCAACACTCTGACATTCACAGACATGACTAGGCATGATGGGAATTGTAGTCCCTGAACACCTGGAGGGCCATAGTTTGAAGACCCCTGGTTTAGGAGATATTGACCTTGCATGCAGCCGCTAACGTCAGTGTCAGCATCGCATTCGCTCTGAAGGTCCGGCGCATCGTGCAAGAACTTCACAGTTCCTTGCTGGAAAGGAGGACTCGCATTGCGCTGGAGTGACATCATTGTATCTCTGGCCACTCACAGCGGAGGAGCCCCGCAAACCCAGAAGAAGCGCCAGGGGAACATGTCAGTCCCCTTAGCGGTGAATGGGCATGCTGCAGGGGGCTTTATTCTAAGGTAAGTATTTACATAATGTGCTAGTATGCAATGCATACTTGCACATTATGCTATTGTTTTGCATGTTTTTTTATTTTTCCTTATCGGTTTATTACTGCTTTAACCAGGAACTGATCATCATTGCAGCCTATCAGTGCCCATCACTACCTCTTCCTAAGTGCAACCTAGTGCCCATCACTGTTGCCTCATCAGTGCAGCCAGTCGGTGCCCATCACTGCCTCCTCCACGGTGCAGCCAATCGGTGCCCATCACTGCCTCCTCCACGGTGCAGCCAATCGGTGCCCATCACTGCCTCCTCATTAGTGCAGCCAATTACTGCCCGTCACTGCCTCCTCGTTAGTGCAGCCTATCGGTGCCCATCACTGCCTCCTCCTCGTTAGTGCAGCCTATCGGTGCTCATTACTGCCTCCTCATCAGGGCGGCCTATCAGTGCCCATCACTGCCTCCTCATTAGTGCAACCTATCGGTGCCCATCACTGCCTCCTCATTAGTGCAGCCTATCAGTGCCCATCACTGCCTCCTCATTAATGCAGCCCATCAGTGCCCATCACTGCCTCCTCATTAGTGCAGCCTATCAGTGCCCATCACTGCCTCCTCATTAGTGCAGCCTATCAGTGCCCATCACTGCCTCCTCATTAGTGCAGCCCATTGGTGCCCATCACTGCCTCCTCATTAGTGCAGCCTATCAGTGCCCATCACTGCCTCCTCATTAGTGCAGCCTATCAGTGCCCATCACTGCCTCCTCATTAGTGCAGCCCATTGGTGCCCATCACTGCCTCCTCATTAGTGCAGCCTATCGGTGCCCATCACTGCCTCCTCATTAGTGCAACCTATCGGTGCCCATCACTGCCTCCTCATTAGTGCAACCTATCGGTGCCCATCACTGCCTCCTCATTAGTGCAGCCTATTGGTGGCCATCACTGCCTCCTCATTAATGCAGCCCATCAGTGCCCATCACTGCCTCCTCATTAGTGCAGCCTATCAGTGCCCATCACTGCCTCCTCATTAGTGCAGCCTATCAGTGCCCATCACTGCCTCCTCATTAGTGCAGCCTATCAGTGCCCATCACTGCCTCCTCATTAGTGCAGCCTATCAGTGCCCATCACTGCCTCCTCATTAATGCAGCCCATCGGTGCCCATCACTGCCTCCTCATTAGTGCAGCCTATCGGTGCCCATCACTGCCTCCTCATTAGTGCAGCCTATCAGTGCCCATCACTGCCTCCTCATTAGTGCAGCCTATCAGTGCCCATCACTGCCTCCTCATTAGTGCAGCCTATCAGTGCCCATCACTGCCTCCTCATTAGTGCAGCCTATCAGTGCCCATCACTGCCTCCTCATTAGTGCAGCCCATTGGTGCCCATCACTGCCTCCTCATTAGTGCAGCCTATTGGTGGCCATCACTGCCTCCTCATTAATGTAGCTCATCACTGCCTCCTCATTAGTGCAGCCCATCAGTGCCCATCACTGCCTCCTCATTAGTGCAGCCCATCAGTGCCCATCACTGCCCTCCTCATTAGTGCAGCCTATCGGTGCCGATCACTGCCTCCTCATTAGTGCAGCCTATCGGTGCCCATCACTGCCTCCTCATTAGTGCAGCCTATCAGTGCCCATCACTGCCTCCTCATCAGGGCAGCCTATCAGTGCCCATCACTGCCT
>JAJQKJ010002103.1:0-2500 GCA_029574335.1 Rana kukunoris | reverse complement strand
ACACAACACACACACACACACACACTGTTATACACCACACACACAGTATAGTAGAGAGATTATACACACACACACACATAGTGATATGAGATAGCACACACACACACCTGTGTGAGATAGATGAGTCACCTACACACATATATGATGACACACACAATACACACACACACACATGATATACAGAGAACACCCATCCCACGTACACCATGCCCAGTTATGCAGCCACCCATTGCCTCCGTTCCCCACAGCTTCCAGCAGTGCCTGGAACATCTCATAGAGTCCGTGTCCCGCTCCTCTCCTCTCCTACCAGCCCCCCGGGATGTCAAAAGACAGTTTGTGGAAACTTTGCCAATGCTGGCCAGTCAAGTGTTAATCTCTCTCCTCGCTTTCGAACTCGGGGTCCCAGCATGTTTTATTAATCCGATACATTTCCTTTGTTCTTCATACTAGATGATAATTTCTACTATCAGAGCATGCGGTATGAGGTGTACCAGCTGGCGCGGAAGTGTAAGTACTTTCCATTCCTTACTGGCTTTTCCACATTAGACATTCTAATCCTCACAATCTCTATATTGGTTCACTATAGCTCGGTCACACATCCAGTACAAGGGAGCTTTAACCACTTGCTTACTGGGCACATATACCCCCTTCCTGCCCAGGCGAAATTTCAGCTTTCAGCACTGCGTCGCTTTAAAATTAAAATTGCGCGGTCCGTGCGACGTGCCTTGCAAACAAAATTGACGTCCTTTTTTTTCCCCACAGATAGAGCTTTCTTTTGGTGTATTTGATCACCTCTGTGGTTTTTTTTTTTTTTTGCGCTATAAACAAAAAAGAGCGACAATTTTGAAAAAAAAATATTTTTTACTTTTTGCTATAATAAAAATCCAATTTTTTTTAAAAATATATATTTTTTTTCTCAGTTTAGGCCCATATGTATTCTACATATTTTTGGTAAAAAAAAACAATCGCAATAAGCGTATAGTAATTGGTTTGCGCAAAGGTTATAGTGGCTAGGAAAAAAGGATAGAATTCTGACAATTTTTTTTTTACTAGTAATACGGCGATCTGCGAATTTTGTCAGGACTGCGATATTGCGACGGACACATCGGACACGTTTGACACATTTTTTGGGACCATTCACATTTATACAGCGATCAGTGCTATAAAAGCACACTAATTACTGTAAAAATGTGACTGGAAGTGAAGGATTAACACTAGGGGGTGAGGAAGGGGTTAAATGTGAGTCCTGGGTGTGTTCTAACTGTGTGGGGGGAGGGGGGTAACTGGGGGAGGTGACCGATGCTGTCTCCCTATGTACAAGAGAAACAGCATCTGTCTCCTCTCACTGACAGGACGTGGAGCTCTGTGTTTACACACAGAGCTCCACGCCCCTGCTCTAAAACTGCCGATCAGCGGTATCTGGTGGACATCGCGACCACCAGGCACGCGCATCGGCATCTCGGGGACCGCGCCGGGTGCGCGCGTGCGCCCCCCAGTGGCCGGAGAACACAATGCCGTCTATTGACGATAAGCAGGGACTGAAGTGGTTAAAGGGGTTGTAAGGGTACAATTTTTTTTTTTTTTCCTTATTTCTTCTGAGAAATCCTCACTTCCTGTTCTTCTGTCTGTAACTCCACACAGTAATGCAAGGCTTTCTCCCTGGTGTGGAGTGTCGTCTCTGCCCCCTCCCTTGGACTACAGGAGAGTCAGGACCCCACTAACACACAGCTCCTTTCTCGATCTGCAACGTAGAGAGCGTCCTGACTCTCCTGTAGTTCAAGGGAGGGGGCGAGCACGACACTCCACACCAGGGAGAAAGCCTTGCTTTACTGTGTGGAGTTACAGACAGAAGAACAGGAAGTGAGGATTTCTCAGACGAAATAAGGACATTTTAAAAGCAAAATGGAAGGATGAGGTAAGTGAAGGGGGTGTGGTCAACCCCGGGTGCCGCCCATTGTGGGAGTGTCCTTCTGGCACACCTCCTCCATCACTCCCCTCCTCCTCCTCCTCCTACTCCTCCTCGATCTCCATGTATCACGGAGCTGAATTGAACACTGGGCCGTAGTAACAATGTCCCGTCTCCTGTGACAGACGGCACACTGACCAATGCCGGTTCATTGAATCAGTGTGACTGTCACAGGAGGCGAGTGTCACCTCTGATGTGGCCCGCAACCTCCTGCTCTGGGATGGCTGGTTGGCAAGCCCAGATCGTGGATTGCCGATCATCCCAGAACATCAGTGTTGTGAATGAAGCTAGGGGTAGAGAAAGCAGGCGGCTGCGGAGCAGAGCCGCATAAGTCGATGCTTCTGGTATAGCACTGGCTCCTGTCACAGGCGGAGTGATAACAAACATGGGCATATCTGTTATGCAGTTGATGATCCGCTAACAAAAAACAGAAGGGGATCGATCCCCTCCACCTGGGCGGATCTCAGAGTGAAGGGCCCATAGAGTAATACAATAAGGCTTACCTGTAGGTGTAAAGAATATCTCTTAAACCTG